>PVKN010039150.1:0-10934 GCA_004027915.1 Capromys pilorides | reverse complement strand
ACTGCATTGCTTCTGCCTATCCAAGAAAAAGGAATATCTTTCGATTTTCTGATTTCTTATTTGATCTTTTGTTTCACAGTACCGTAGTTTTCAGAGTAAATGTCCCCTACTTCTTTCATTAAGTTGATTCCTAACTTTTTTATCTTATTGTGAAAGGTGTAGATTCCTTAATTTCTCACTTAGTGAGTTTGTTAGTTGTGTACAGGAATGATACTGATTATTGAGTGTTGTCTTTGCATCCAGCTATACTGATGAATTTGGTTATTCAACCTAGAAGTCTATGAATCTATAAATATATCTAATACCTATAAATATATTGTTTTTTCTCCTGCCTAGTTTATTAAAATTACTTGTGTATATTTGGCCTCCCACAATATGAGCAGACTAGAAGAGACCTCAAAAGATCTAGTTTATCATTATAACTCTACCACCGACCAGCTGTGGGACAAATTTTGTCTTTCATAGTAAAATAGGAGCTAGACTAGATGAATCAAGGTCCTTTCATTCTAACACTTGGCGATAGCTGGAGATGTTTTTCATTGCCATGCCTGGTGAATGTTACTGTCACCTATGCCAGGGATGCACCTTAAATCCTACAATGCATATGACAATCTTTACAATATTGTCCAACACTAGCTGTCAGTAATGCCAAGGGTAGGAAACGTCGTTGTAGTGTAAAAGACACACTTGCTTCATGGGTGATATCAGTGGCAATGGTTTAGACCTAAAATGCTGTCCCAAATCGTCTGTGTTCAGAGGCAGGGTGCATGGCAGGTTACTAGGTCGTAGTGGTGCCGTCGCCACCAGTGAGTTGATGCACTTCAGAATTCATCCTCAAGGCACTGTAAGGGGCGGGACCTGGCTGGAGGGGGCAGGCACTGCAATGTGGCCTTATACTCCTGGCCCCCCTCCACTCTCTGCTTCCTGGCTGCCATTGGGAGAAGCTTTCATTGGTCATGCTAATTCTGCCATGGGACCAACCAGAATGTGAGCAAACCGGGCCCTTCCTCCTTTAGCTGCCGTGTCTGATACACAGCCCCAGTACAGAAAAGTGAGAAACACGGTGACTATCATCTGTTAATTAGGAATGCTTTGAGCTAACAAAACCTAAAATAAGTGATAGTTTATTTTCCGGGAAATAAATTCACAAGGGTGACTGCCTACATTAGAACCCTTCCATGGCTGTAGTCTCAAGGTGGGCAGCACGTGGGTGGAAGACAGAGAAGAAAGGTGGAGGGCTACCACATGAATGCTCATGTTCCTGCAAGTTTTTCATGTCAGAGTCCTGGTTGCCAAGGCAACAGTGGTGGAAGGTCAGTGTTTGGGGGCATTATCAGGTCATGAGGGGAGAGCCCTTCTGAATGATATCTGTACCCTGTTAGAAGAGTTCTCAAGGAGCTCCTTCACTTCTTCATGTGGGGACAGAGCAAGGAGGTACCATCTAGGAGAAAATGGACTTTCACTGGACCTCAAGTTTGCTGGTACCTTGATCTTGGACTTCACAGCCTCTAGAGCTGTGAGGAATAACTTCCTGTTGTTTGTAAGCTATCCAGTTTGAGGTGGTTTGTCATATCAGTCTCATTGGACTAAGGGAAAAGCAGCATTAACCACATCTGTATCTTCTAGAAGAAAACAAAATCTATCTTTGCAGTGTCTGGAACCACTGACAGGGAAGGTCAGGAAGGGCATTTACCTCCTGCTGCCTACAAGGGAAGCCAAGCTGATGCGCCCTCAGCATGAAGGTAGGCCAAAGAGGAGGATGGGAAACTGATCTGAGGTTGCTCAGTTAGTGGGTCCTAGCCTCAGACAGCCAGTGCCCTCCGTAAACTGAGATACTAATGAGCAATAAATAAGTCTTCCTCACACAGTTGTTTGTGGACATCTCCCTTGTAGAGATGAAGGAGAAGGCACCTCAGCCTTGGAAGGGGCTCGTTCAGCTCTGGAGGTGTTCTGTAGCCAACACTATATAAAGTGGCTCCACTTCAGTGGTCCACTGGTCACACCTTTCACTTCATGTGTTGTGGTTACACACAAGTGAAGGACAAACCAAAGAGACTGGCGAGCCAAGTGTCTGCATTTGCATTGCAGAGCGAGCGACAAACTGAAAAGTTGTTGATGAGAGATGAACACGGTGAAATATCTAGAAAACTCTCCTCAGGAAATGCTTGGGGAAAAAAAAAGCCATTCCTGACTAATCTTCTAGGGTCTCCCAGAAATATTCCAACTTTGACAAGGAAAGCTCAATATCTGTCGAAGCTCGAAGATAAATGTCAGAGCTCACTGGTATGATGCCTTTTGAATTTTTATAGTCATCCAAGCCAGTGGTATAAATTCAAGGCGCTCTGACTAGATGTCAAATGAAGGTGGCACATTCGCAATCCAGGGCACAGATACAAGACTTTTCCTCCTCCAGAGAGGCCCTCAGCCCCAGTGTCCTATCATCCCTTAATCTGAATTCTTGTTCAGTACATAACCAATGCAGATCCTACTTCCATCTTAAAACATTTGTTAACTATGCTTAAAATTATAGTATAATATAACTGCGAAGTCACTATTATCAGACCCTTCTTATTTTTTAGAAATCATTCAAGGGCCACAATGGCTAGTGAAGAAGGCACAGAAGTGAGAAGCACTGGAATATTTGGTTCCTGAATAGCATCGGCTTGGACAAGCGCCTTAGAACCCTTGAGTGCCAGCTTCAGCATCCACAAGATGGAGGTGAAGTCCTCTGCCTGCCCCATTCACGCGGCACTGGGGATAACCAGGAGCTACAGACCCCGTGAAAGCGCCTGGGAAGCGGAAGGCATCCTACAAAGGCATGACTAAATGCAAATTAGAATGCGGTACACAGCCTGTGGTAGGAAGAGGAAACGAAAAACACGTGTAGGAAGCACCGCATGAGAAGCATGAGCGCCACGCTTATTTCCAGAAGGTAAAGTAGGCAGCAAGTTCAGACTGTAAAGGCTCCGGGTCACTTTGTTGACAGAGACCACAGGTGACAAATTTAATACAGGCCATCTGATCAAAATAAGAAAGCCACCACCTTAGAGTACAGTGAAATGAAAATCCCGAATTCTAAGTGGAGCATAGAATTAGCCTGCAGACCAAACACTATTCTAGAGGCAGTGGGAAGGACGAACATCACAGGAACCTGAGAGGTTTTCAGAACTATTTTCTAGGACTAATTTTGATTTGAAATAAACTAAACCCCCCTCCCTTAAGAAAATCTAAGAAACAGTGTGACAAATATGAAAGTCTTGATCTACTTAGATATTCTGAAAAGAGAAAACATATTGTAACATCCAAAATAAAAATGAAATAGGTTAAGTAAAATCTTCCCACGAATGGGTATTGGATGAGTAAAAGAGCATGTTGGGGATTAGCTGCGAGCTCTCAAGGCGCAGAGCTGCGAGAGGCGCTCTTTCTCGGGCAGCACGCCGCAGCTAGTTCATCAGATCCGTGCAGAGTTGCTACTGAGGTACAGTGGTGGGTAGTTAAGAGGGGAAGGCACCATTTCCTGCATACAGTCCCCATAAAACATCAACGTCTCCATAGCTGAGGAAAAGCTCGATACACTCAAGTGTCCGAGTGAACGGTTTATGGCTTCAACCCAAAGATGCTCCAACATTGTGCCTGCCAGCGAGAGCCATGGGAATTTGAAATCGGTGCGGACAACCCTAGAGCCACCTCCTGAAGAAGCAGGAGACAGACTGATCCCTTAGAAATGGATGCTTCGGGGAAAACGGGAAGACATCAACAGTCGGAGACCCACCCGCACCCGTGCATTCCACATCCTCGGATTCTACTAACCACAGAATAAATATTGGTTTAAATCTTCCAAAAAGTTCCAAAACTAAAGCTTGAATTTTCCAAGTACCACGCAAAATCTGTGCAAATGAAGAGATATTGTTACTGTTCCGTTCCAAAGTGGCCCCCGAAGATCATGTGCTTAGACGATGCTGGATTCTGTGAATATGGAGCTGATGGGCCCTGCAGAGGTGAGGTCTCCCAGAAGGGCGAGTCTCTGCGGTAGAGACCAGAACTTCCTTCCCAACTCCTCCTCAACTCTGCTTCCCAGCTGCTGTGAGGAGAATGGCTCGCCTCCCCCAGACCGTGAGCCCAGCAGGTGACCGTGACCCGAGACAAGCCTCTTCTGCCTTAAGTCACGGGTGCCAGGTATCATTGCTCAGCAACTAGCAAGTGGCTGTGTAGGCGTTACATCCAGGTATTTTAATCTAGAATTTTTTACAGCATTTAATAAGAAATAACAATGTGACAGTTTCAAAACACATCAGTAGTACATTTGCAGTATTTGATACAATGCATATTGTCCTCCTAGTAGTTATACAGAGCACAGGGTATAGATGTGATAATTTTTCTAATCATTATTGGTACAAAAAAAATTTCTTCTGATTGAGCTAAGAGAAAGTAGTTGTATATATAATCCAATGTTGATTTAAAATATATGTAAAGGTGGCTGGGGAGATAGTTCCGTGGCACAAGTGCTTACCTGAAAAGTGCAAGATTGTGAGTTCGAATCCCAGTCCCGCAAAAAACATAAATAAATAAAATATATGAGAGCATGTACAGAGATTATATGAAAATACCAACATTCCAGATGAAAGGCTTTATACAAACCTCTACACCTATGGATTTAAGTGTTAGTGGGGTTGAATGGGGAAGGGGGTCCTGGAACAACCCCTCTGTGGATGCTCAGGGGACCACAAGATACTAAGAGGTAACTGCTCATCTGCCATCTTGGAAGGAAATCTTTAACAAGCACTCTCCATGTTCATCTTTGTCTTTATTTTGTGAGTTTTTAGCTTTTTAACTCAAACAGAAGTCAGCAAGAGGATTAATATCAAGAACTAGAATCCTAAACCCTAAGGACTCCATGCCCACCATCACTCCAGTGTGTGCTTTTCCCCTGCTTAACCACCTCCTAGAACCAAAGCTTGTGATTTCTGAAGCAACTAATCCTCCAGCCTGTCTTTCAATATTTCGCAGACATGAACTGAGTCTCCAAAACATGTTAAGTATACAGACTAGTGTTTCAAACCTTTTATAAAAAACTCTGAAAATTCTAGGAGAAACATTTGTATACTAATAAGAAAGATTTTTATATAATTTGTATTAAACCTAGACCACATATAAAATCAAAACCTCAACTTGCCTAGGACCACAAGCAATTTAGGGACTGAACCTGGTCTAGAAATTCAATCTGTGATCACTTAAAATCTTTCAGTGTACATTACTATTCCATATATTCTAATCCAAAGACTAGGTTGTACTCTGAATTAGGCACTACATGCTTTACTTCTATGCTTTCTGAAAATAAAATATTTAAAATCTCTTGAGACATATGTCCTTTCCTCCATGTATTGTCCCTCTTTCCAATAGAGCAAAGTCAATGATTACTTCATGCAGCTCTCAAAAACCTAAGGAGTTCATTGGAAGATCTGACACAAAGCTTAACTAAATATACTATTTCCTTCATGCACCACCACACTACTCCCTGCTCTTTCTTATAACAAATAGCACACTATGACTTTAAAGAAAGCCCTGTTACCCAGGCATGTCTACGCATGGGAATTATATACATAACATACATATGGAGAGCCTACAGGTATTCTTAAAGGAGGTTCATTCTAAAGACAAGCTACGGGGTGGAGAGTTTTCCAGAAATGAAAGCATTCACCCAGAAATGGACTCTCAAGCCCCTTTGACATACATGCCTGCTAATCACTGTTCTATTACCTTCTCTTTCTTTCTTTCTCTCTCTCTCTCTCTCTCTCTCTCTCTCTCTCTCTCTCTCTTTCTTTCTTTCTTTCTTTCTTTCTTTTTAGTGGTGGGTTCAGCCAAAGCAATATCACTATGCAACTGCTTATCAACCTCTTCTGTATGTTCATTGAAATTTTCAGTGATAATTTTATTACATTAATTTACTTAAACCATGTTCAATGGAAAATAATCAAAAATCTTTTGTTCACAGAAATTGTTCCACTAATTGGCCACAAGATTGGAGGTTGGTTTCTTTCATGGCAACTTTTTCATTATTTTAAGCTAAACAAAGCTAAGGAAGGGAGGTGTTCATCAGCTATGCAAATCTCTCAAAATTCCAGGATGCTTGTCTAGTTAATTGTTTAAACGTCAGGAGTTAAATGTTAATTGTTTAATACTCATATTAAAACCAGTGAA
Source organism: Capromys pilorides (assembly GCA_004027915.1). Classification (NCBI taxonomy): domain Eukaryota; kingdom Metazoa; phylum Chordata; class Mammalia; order Rodentia; family Capromyidae; genus Capromys; species Capromys pilorides. Next base: position 4,736 of record PVKN010039150.1, on the reverse strand, counting down.
ATAACTTTCATAATAAAAAATACCTGTCAGTGCATAATTCAGAGCATCAAGCCCCACCCCCAGCACTCACCCAGCACACTAAGCCAAAATCTTACGTTGTACTCATTTTTAACAATTTATAGTTGATCCTACCAATTGTTTAAAAACTAGAAATTTACGTAGAATAAATGCATCTATGTAATAAGACCATTTTAAATAAGAATAAAATAAAAATCATCTAATGAAACAAACAAAACAAACTAAATCAACTAATAAAGTTGCATAACAAAAAGTCAAACTAGAAAATTTTAGCTTACAAAACCTACTAAAAATTTGCCTCACTAGGTAATAATAAACTCACCCCGTAGACGTGCATGGCCATCCTATGTAATGCCGAGCACGCTGAGCATTAAGTGTGATAAAGCCAAGCCAAATCTCTTATATAAGTGAACAGGAATGCCCCTTAAGATCTGAGACACAGGGAACACAGAGGTAAAAGTAGTCTGCGGTTTGTCTAACTCTTTTCTCCAGACTACTAAGAAACTTCCATTTGATCTAAAATCAAACAGCTTTCATTTTTATTTCTGTTTCAGACTCCATACTCATACTAAAGACCAGTAATTGATTACTTACCACGACTGCTACAGAATTAAGACAAACCTGTATTTACATAAAAGCATTTCTGTTTTTACTACATCACTACTATACACTGTTTAAACCAACAAAGGATTTAGAGTGGTTTAGGGATATGTGAAATATAAATTAGAATAGTTTAAAAGAAAACTGGTTGAAAGGAAAAAATAAAATTAAAGACAAAGCAAGCCAGCTATCCAGCTCTGAGACGACTACATGCTTGGCTCTTTTCTTTTTAGTAGCCAACCTGAAATAAGAAAACCCATCGCTCATAGAATTTCTAGTTGCAAAGAGAATGTTTTCCACTGCTTACGGGAAATACAATTGTCCTTGATGGTAAGATATTTTAATTTCTCCAAAACTTCTTCTCAAAGATGTTAGGGTATAAACATTCTTCATCCGTATAATATGTACAGCAGGCTCTTTGCGTGTATATCTGTTTTTATCACTCCAAGAATAAAGGAAAGGTGTTGAGTTATATGTTTACCATCTTCTGGAATCCAACTGTTCACTTGCACACCACCCGCTAGGCGAGCAGATTCTCTCTTCTACCGCAGGCTGTAAGCACCAGAGGAGCAGGATTCTCAAACAGGTCTATGAAGCTAGCTTCATCTGCTCCATAAAAGCTCAAGTCAGAGAAACCAGGGATGATATTTCAGAATCCTATCAGACCTGAGCTTCCTGGGAGTGTACAGTGGGATGAGAGAGGAACTTCCCAGCTGCTGCAGACGGTGACTGGGAAAATGAGAAAAAGGAAAAATACTTACGAAAGCTTTATTCTGTTGTGTAATTGTTTCCCTTTGGCTGTTCAGTAAGAAGTAGTAAAGATTTGCATTGCCATTTAATTATTTTGTGTAGCACTTTGTTGTTTCTTTGAATGTAAAATGCTAGCAAACTGGGCCATGCGATGGCTAGCTGTACCCCACTCCTGTTCTAATGACCTCAGGATAGCGGAACAGCATCCCAGGGACGCCTGCGGTTCCAGCCATCTGCCCAGTGTCCCACAGTGGACGAGGCAGGACTTTTCCATCTGTCCAGAATGTGCTTATGTAAAAAGAAGATTTTTAAAAAAATTTTAAGCCCCAGAAATTTTTTGTCAGAAATTATAGAAAACATAATCAGGACAACTGAAACCAAAAGAACATTTTTACCACATGTAACTTTCAGGATGGCACAAGGCTCTGTGGAGTCTCTCAGTGGCCACACACTCGTTAAGGAATGGTTTCCAGGCTCCAGAAAGTCCAGGTTTACATTATTTTTAGATCTTGGTTATCCAAGTGCAGATACATGGGTGGTTAGCAACACTGGCTTCAAGGCACAAAGGAATCATTTGCAAGACAACTGGCCAGGTCACATGCTTCATTTTCTCTTCCTCGCCTCATTCTCTTCAAACAAAGCCACAAGCACTAGGAGCTCCACTCAGGGCTCCTCGGTGAGGCCACAGGTATGTCATCAGGTCCTCGGTAAGGACACTGTCAAAAAATTAAGGCGTGTTGGAGGACAGCCAAACCTTGCAGTCATGCAGGCAGAGGCTGCAGGCCCTTGCAGTTGACCTTTAAGTTCATGTGGCCTCAGAGGCACACTCAGGACAACAAAGGGATTTAAATCACACACAACGTGAAATGTCACCAATGCAGCTTGTTGTAATATACAACATGAGTGCATGGTAATACTGTAACTAAATTCAGCATTCAAAAATCACTTGCAAGTTATAGGTGGTATTAACCCCAATTCTGAAGATCTACGTTGCCGTGCGCTGTAGGGGAGATGCCTCTAAAGATAGCTTGGAGACTCAGCTAAAGTTCGATGGCCACGTGACTGATGCTAGGTACCCAGAAGAAGCCTTGGGCATTCAGACTGTTCACTGAAATCTGATCAAACTATGAGAAGTTCTGATGCTTGATGACCACAAATAGAATTTTCCCTATGCGCTTGTCTTTCACACCTGTATCAGGTTCCATACCCAGGACCATCTCTTCCTGCCCCTCCCACGCACCTCCCTTCGCACCCTCTCTCCAGGTGGTAAAACAGGCCATTTTTGTGTTCTTTCAAGATCTGACTTCGACACTTTTCTGAATCTAGTGAAATGCCTCATTAAACATCAGCTAAAACACTGTGATGGAAGATCCCTGAGGAAATCGAACCAAAGGGGAAAAGCAAGCTCAGCCCGACTCATGTCTTCTTGAAGGAGAAGGCAGAAAACGGGACTACTTGGAGCCAAGTGGCCTCGGCATCTGTCCTGAGAGCTGCCAAGGCAAGTGAAATGCGATGAGCTTCTTTGTCCCTATGAGCTTCACCAAGAATGATGCACATAGAAAACAGTGCCTGCTACTCAACGGCCATGCGACTGATGCTAGGTACCCAGAAGCCTCGGGCATTCAGACTGTTCACTGAAATCTGATCAAAAGCATAGAAAAGCCTATCTGCCCCTCAGGAAATTGAGGCAGTTGGTTGGCTTTCGTCCTAAACCTCCACCCTGTCTACCTTTCTTTAAATTAATGTTTTGACCTGCAACAGGAAGTCTACTAGCTAACTTACCATGGCAGGTAGACAGTGCTACCGAACAACAGTGCATATAGTGTTGTAAAAGGTAGAAAATCTTAGGAAATGGCATATACCATAGGTATCTGTAAGAGTCACGCTTGTTCTTGAAGTATGCTTTGGGATTTTAGGGCTACCCAGTGCAAGTCTCCTTGCAAAAAGGAGAAAATAACTCTCCAAAACCTTATGATGTTCCTGTACAACACTCTCTATGGTCAATTGATCTGGCATGATCTACACAGCTGTCGCAGTTTCAGAGCTGCATTAGAAGAATTCTTGCCTCTAGTATGCTAGCCAAATAGAAATCTGATTACTAATCCAAATAAAGTGTAGAGAAGGAGCCTCAAGTATCCATAAAAATTGTTTATGGCAACTACAGTTCTCCAGTGAGTTCCAGAGGAAGCCCATCCCCCGGGCCGGTGTTTGTAGCTCTTTTATTACTGCAAAGCTCAAAAGGGCTGTTCATGCTCAGCAGGCACGTCATAGGCAAAGACCTGATAGGCTGAAATGCTATCGGAAGAATTTAAATCAAAAATTCTATAAAATGTAGCTGATATACTCAAATATATCAAAGCCAAAATATATTACGTCACTTACCACCAATAAAAGGAACTTTAAAAGCATAACATTTTAATTCTGATTTTTGTGTTTGCAGACTGTCCCCTACCAAGTCCATCTACTTAGCAACCCTTTCCCCCAAACTGCTCTTAGGAGGCTCCTGCCTGCAACATGAAGGACAAATAACAGTGCTTGTCAGCAGACCTAATCAACTTGTTCAGTTAAAAAGACTCAATCACTTACAATTTCATCTTTAAGAACAAATCTAGCTCTTAGCCATGCATTAATGATGCTCTTTTGCAACTTGACCACCAGATGGGACAGCTCTACAGGGCTGCATGCAAGGGGAAGCTGGTGAGAAAAACTGCACAACTCTGGGTCAGGAGAGGCAGTGTGAGGATCGCCAGAGGAAGGAACCATTTATAATCATTTTCCGCTTCACATAATTTAAAGCTGTGGACCAAGAGCCAAATAATGGCAGGGGACACGCCTCCTACCAGGCGAGGATTGAGCAAAGCGGCTCCGACATAGCCAGCATAGACTAATTATTCTCATAAACATTCTTCACAGTGTTAATACAAAACACTCCCACTCTGGTGCTAATAGCAGCAGACCAGGAAATGGCAGAAATTTTAGGTCCAGCGCTTTCCCTAAATTAGCATATCAGAGAAATATCCAGATAGAAAAAACAGAAGCAGAACTGGACAGAACCATGCTGGAAAGGCCTCAGCATCTGAAAACAGGAAGAAGTCTTTTCAGATGTAATAATGTGAGTTCCAAATGGTGACCTTACTGAACAACAACGCCTAAGACTTTTTAACCACATCAATCCCATTGTCCAAATTAATCCCTCAACTTCCCACATAGACAGAATTACCTCCTTATTTTACAAGCAAGAAAATGGGAGACTTGAGGGTGACCTTAACATGACAAATAGCTTAGTAAAAAGGCTGCAAATCTTGGCTTACATTTCAGAATTCTTTCCATAGATCAAGCTGCATACGTATAGATATATAGTATGTAAG
>PVKN010039149.1:0-10911 GCA_004027915.1 Capromys pilorides | reverse complement strand
TGGCCCTAGCCCTTCAAGTTCAATAAGGAATCAGGACATAAGAAGACCTGTACTGTAACAGCCTATAACTCAGTGGTGTTCCAAATTTTCTGTTCAAGGAGACTATGGGACCACAGAGGAAAGGGATCAATGATGTATAGTGTGCCTAAGGAGAGTCACCTAGAGCAAAAACATTCTCTCAGGCTTTCATAGAGAGCAAATTGATCAAGCAATGGCCGTGAGTCATCCAGATGGCTGACACTGACAAAAGAGCTACAAACTGCTGTACATGGTTTCAGGGTAAATCCTGAGAGGATTTGACTGATCTTCTCAGATACAGAAGTTACATTTTTTGTTATATAGGTCTGGACACCTAATGACAACTATCCGTGGTGAGAAATATAGACTTTTGGCAGCAAAAAGAAAGAATAATAAAAACACATACATATATAATTTTCCCTTCTGAACAAAATACTGTACACAAAAACTGAAATCACTATACTTGAGTTCCCACAGAGCAAAACATCTAAAGCACATATGCATCGAATGGGCAAATAAACACAGATAAGATTCAACTGACAAATTCCAGACACTTCAGATATGCTATCTGTTATGGTTTGTTTATAGGTAACCCCCCTTCCAAAAAAAAAAAAAAAAAAAAAAAAAAAAAAAAAAAAAAAAAAAAAAAAAAAAAAAAGCCTCATGCAGTCATAGGGTGGCTTCTGGAATTTGTAATTGATTATTGTGGAAATGTGTGCTGCACCCACCCTGGGGCAGGTGATTTGCTTTCAATGTAAGGAAGGAAGAGAAATTAGCTGCTTGAGCTGCTGCTAGCTCTTTCCCAGTGCTCTCGCCCTTGCCCACTGCCATGGAAGGTTGTTTTCTGCCATGTGCCACTCTGCCTTGGAGCTAGCTGAATGTGGATTGAAACCTCCAGTAGCTGTGAGCTAAATAAACCTTTCCTTCGTTCATTTTGAGTGTTGGGTATTTGTCCCAGCAACAAGAGAAAAGTAACTAAGACACTGTTAAATTTTGTGTCAATAATGTGCACATTTCAGGTATTTGAAGACAGAATTAGAAGCATATCTTAAAGATGAGAACTCTACAGTTCTGTATCTGACACAATAAAATGTTCCTGACGTTCAAAAAAAAAAAAAAAACACCACACACATTTTATTAACATGGAGAAAAGTAGAAAAATAGGAGTTTGGACGTATATGTTGTTTCAGATTATTCTGCATTTGAAATGCTGGTTCAAATAGTTTATGACAAGCTACCCAGATTTTCAAATAAAATGAAAAAAATTTAAACGCATACACAAGAAACCCAGAACAGTCCTTTATTAATGAACATTTATGCTGTTTTTCAATTTTTTGTGTATGTGATACAGAGGATTGAACACTGAACTGCACCCCCAGCGTTTTTAGTATTTTATTATTTACTTATTTATTGAGACACGGTATCACTAACTCACTAAGTTGCCCAGGCTGGGCTTGAATTTGCAATCTTCTTACCTTTGCCTGTCAGTGCTATAATTACAGGGTATAGGATATCACAACCAGCTTTCAATCTTTTTCGTCTTTTATTTATATGACGCTGAAATAAAACATATTTTATGTACATGCCATTTAGCATGTACATTATGAGATCAAACTCTTAGATGTGCACTTACTGGCTAAAAGAATATGCATCTTTATAATTTTTTTCAGTTGTTGTGAATTACCCTCTCCAGGGGTCAACATAATTTACACTCATATTTTCATAGTGACTCCCCAGCCATACTTCCGTGAACATTAAGCATTTATTCAACTTTCTACTCCTTGACAATGTGACAAGTTAAAAAAAAGGTGGTTTCTCGAAGTGGTATTTACTTGTAGTTTTTGCATAATGAAAAATATACATTTTTATTTTTAGGATCAAGAACCACAAAGTTATGTGGGATTATTATTTCATCCTTTGTATTGTTCCTGGAGTTTCTACCAGGTCAGCATTAAAGTTCAGAGATTGGAAACATGGCAATGTGCCCAGAACCAAGATGGAAAGAAAAGCCAAGAGGTCCCATTTCATGAATATTTGCCTTGACATAGTCCCTGGTGATGTCCCTAGAAGATAACTTGCTTTTATGTGAATGCAACTAGAAGCTAAGTTTCAGATTTCCCAATGCCCGCAAAAGTAGTTCTAGTAGCCACAGATTTTTTTTTGGTCTTTTGTTTTCTCAATTTATCCCATAAAAAATGAAGTAAAACAGGTTCTATATTTAATAGAGATAACTCAAGCTCTCAATAGAACTGTGTAGGATTGGGCCAAATCATTCAGGTCATGGGAAGGTTATAAAGATTAAATAATATGTTTAATACAAGGAGCATTCTGCTTAAGGAAGAGGCATGTTACCAATCAGCATAATTGTCTCATGACTTGCAGCAAAAAAACTCAGTGGCTTTTTTCTGTTTTGTTTTGGAGCGCATTGCGTGTTGGTACTTTTGCATAAGGCAGACTCATCCAGTGGTGTTTATGCTGTGTCTGTTTAAATTTAATCACGTGCCTTCCTCTAAAGTCATAGATCGTGTGTTTGTCTTTTTATAAGAAGGACTTCAAAAACAGGTGAGAGGTGTCATTACATAATGAAGGAAAAATGATTAGGAGTTAGGCCTGCTGGGCTTGCCCTCACCCCTTACAAGTTGTGTGACCTTTGTAGCTTCAATTTCCTTATTTGAATAAATGGAGATAATAATCTGACCTATATACACCTGGGTCTTGTTAAAGCCATAATGGACCATTGTACATGTAAAAAGGCTTTAGAACTATGCATCGGTCAGTTCATCTAATACTGGTGGTATAAACAGCTTTGTGAAATGCATTATCCTCACTTTTTCCCCCCTCAGAAAAAGCTTTCTTAAAATGCTTTCATGCCAAGTATTAAAAAAAAAAAAAAATTGGACTCAGTTGTGTGGCATTGAATGGCTCAGTAATATTGTATCTGTCTTCGGCAGAGTATCATCCTTTGAAGAGCTTTCATTAGAAACCTGCCTTATGGAAGAAAATGTGTGATAGGCCTAAAAGCTTAGGCTAAAACTTGTTCAACAAATAGCAAAAGACTTGGTGTTTGGAGAAAAGTGGGTCGGGCCTAGCTTCTCCGCCTAGTGTTCTACTCTTTCCACAATTTATCGGAAGATCTAACAGCTGCAGGGTTCGTTTCTTCAATCTTTAATGGGTGCTGCCAATAATCCTCTCCGCTGTAGCAGGAAGGCAATTCGGAGTGCCGGTGAGACAATCACTGCGGGCTCCTCGCGAGCCCCCACCGCCCCCTGGAACTAAACTTTCCCGGGCCCCGCGCCGCCCGCCGCAGCCGGAGGGCTCCGAAGGCCGAGGCAGGTGGCCGGAGGACGGCACGGGGAGGCGGATTCCCTCTCGCAGCCCAGTTCTGGACGCCCGCAGGGACCTGCTCGGCGTGCGGACACCGTCGGGGTTCGCCAGGTGCGCTGCGAGCGGCCCGGCTCCGAGGCGCACGCGGCAACAGGTGCGGCAGCGGCGGCCAGGGTGCGGGGGGTGCGGGGCGCGGGGGTGCGGAGATCGGGGGCGCGGGGATCGGGGGCGCGGGGACGCGGGGGCTCCAGCCCGCACTCCGCCTCGCAGCTCGCGCGTCTTCGGCCCCGCCTGGCCCGGCCCGGCCGGCGCAGTCTCCGGCAGCGAGGCGCGGGAGGGGGCGCCCACAGGGAGCCCGGCCGCGCAGCTCCCCGGGTTACGGCGCCCCGAGCTCCCTCCTTCGCTCCACCCCCTGGCGGCTGGAGGCGGGGAAGCCGAGGCGCCGGGACTCCGGGTTCCCGCTGGCGGCTGCGCGGCCGGGAGCTGCTGGCGGGGGTCGAGCTGCGGCCCGGGTGCGGACGCCGAGGGGCCCCCTAGCACCGCGCCGAGGGCCGGGGCCGGGCTCCGGGCTGGGTTCCTGCTCCGGGCGCGCGGCTCCCGGCGCTGCGGTGAGTGCGGGCTGGGGCGCGGGGACTGCAGCAAGCTCCCGGCGGCCGCGCTGGCTTCCGAGGACCCCGCGGGTCTGACAAGGGTCTGGACGAGACGGTGGGCGCGCAGCCCGGGGGGAGCCGAGGCAGGGCGCTCGTGGGGTCGCGGCGCTCCCGCGGGAGGGACGGGTGCGGATCTGTGGCTGTCACCTTGAAAGTGACCCAGGGGTCTTAGAAGTAACTCCGCGAACCGTCAAGCGCTCTGCGACTTGGGCAGAAAGCTGCCCCCGGGGCGCCCGATCTTGCAGGGCCCGCAGCCCCCGCTTACCGCTGGGCAGTTTGCTTGGGCCCATTTTCGGCAGAAGTAATCGGGGCTGAAAACGTGGGAGAAATGTGGTTGCTGCAGTTCCCTGGGTACTCCGTAAGCTCTAGCAAAATCCACTTCTAACTAAGGTCTCTTCATGGAGTGCTCAGTAATACTTTACCTTACTGGAACCCTTTTCACTCTCTTTAAGAAATTCTGTGTTTGGCTACATTATCTGAGTTCGATCTCTTATTTGAGAGTGAAGAGGTTAATTTTCATTTCGCTTTCCTAGTTGTGCATACTTTACTAAATATAAATTAAGAAATCGGTGTTCTAAGAAAGGAAATCCAGTGTATTTTGTTTGTTTGAATAAAACCGAAATCTTAGGCAAAACAGGAGGAAGAAAGGCTTTCATGTTTTGCCATGAGATTGGAGTTCAGTCTTCCTTGTCTTGAGTCTCAGGGCCGATGGGGGTGGTGGAGGGGATTCCAGGGCAAGGGATTCCACTTAGGACGTAAAGTCTTTGCTCCCTGCAACCCAGTACCTTTTTAAGAAGTTTAAATACAGCCGGTTAACAAAGAGTGTGGATACTCTGAAAAGAGCAGAATAAATAAAACTGCAGTTCCACAACCTTTTCAGGGAGGCTTAATGCAGAAATGGAATGGGCCTTTTACGTTGAAATGACGATAATACCCAAGTTTTGTATAAAGTATTGCCTTCTTGGAAAGTGCTTTTATATACAACTTTTCTTAGGTACTGTATTATGTAAAAAAGTTCTACCAAAGTAAGTTTGAGCTGTTTATCCTTAAAAAATAAAATTTAGAAATGGACTTAAGTTTAAATGGCTCAGCGGTCTAAATCACCTGCTTAGGCAAGCTTAGGCAACCGCAGGGACAGTGGTTCTATCCCTGGCACCACATGTTGCGCCAGCCCCAACCCCTGGGCAGGCTGAGCCGGCCATAAAAAAAAAAAAAAGTATAAAAAATAAATAAATTACCTGTATAATTTGCGGCGCCATTTCCTATCTGTGACCCTCCCCCCCCCCCCCAAAACTCGAGCTTGCTAAGCCTGTGCTTTAGGAATGAGGAATGCTGGGCCCACAGCTGGTGCTTTTTAGAACCAGGTTTATGAGGGTAAGGAGCTCTTGGTGGAGATCTGCACCTTTTATTTTATTTTATTTTTTTGCGGGCCCGGGGTTCAAACTCATGACCTTACACTTGCCAGGCAGGCACTTGTGCCACAGAGCTATCTCCCCAGCCCCTGTACTTTTTAAATAAATGTCAATAATTTAAGGTTAACTTTTGTAGTGTTTCCTAGGATTACAAAACTCTACAGAAAGTTCTCACAGTATTTCTTGGAACTAAACTGCAGGCTTTAGACTAAAGTATTTAAAAATCATGTCACATAATGTCAGAGGTGATGGTGCACATCTGTAATCCTGACACTGGGAGGCTGAGGCAGGAGGACTGCAAGTTGGGGTTCAGCCTGAACAATTTAGCAAGACCCTGTCTCAAAAATAAAAGTAAAAAAGACTGGGGATGAGGCCAGGGAGATAGCTCAGTAGAATAAGTGCTTGCTTGGCAAGCACAAAGTCCTGAGTGTAGTCCTTGTTGTTTTGGTTTTATTCATTTTTTTTAAAGTTTATTTTATTTTAGTATTTTTTAAACCTCATTTTTTTATTTATGTGTTCTGGCTGGCTCAGCGGGGGGTGTGGGGGGTGGGGAGGCAGGGGGGGCGGGGCCGGCGCTGGCGCAGCATGTGGTGCCGGGTATGGAACCGCAATCCCTGTGGCTGCCCAAGCTTGTTGTCCAAGCAGGCGCTCTAGACCACTGAGCCGCCTCACCGGCCCCAAAAGCTGATTAGGGTTTTTTTTTTTTTTTGGTACCGGGGTTGAACTCAGGACCTTGCGCTTGCCAGGCAGGTACTTAAGCCACTGAGCTATCTCCGTGGCCCCCAGTTTTATTCATTTTTAATTGAACACTATTACCAGATTTTACTCTTCAGATTGACACTTTAAAACAGTCATCATTTTCATTGCAGATAATTTTCTTCTGCAGATATGTTGTCTTTGCCTTATAAGCATGTTTAGGATAGTGCTAACTTACAGAAATACTGTTCCTCAATTTTGAATCTGTTGACTTTTTCAGAAAGGATTTGTAGTACTTTTAAATCATAAATTAAGAGTCATAAGTTTATATGGCTGTGGTAGAATACTTTTAGAAGAAATCTCCAACCCATTCTTTTCCAGTCCTTTACAACTTCTGTGCCCAGGAGTAGAGACTTTTACAAAACTTTAGCATTTGTTGATGAGAAATCCTTGTATGTGGCATGTATCATTAGAACCAACATTCTTTGAAGTCACAACAGAAATCCCAGGAATTGAATCATTCAGATTTTTATTCTGTGATTATGTGAATTAGGCATGCAATCTATCTCCATTAGTCCACTTGTAGAAGTTCAGGCTGACCTTGAACTCAATTTTTAGTCTAGACTGGCCCTGAGCTTGTAGGGATCCTGCTGCCTCATCCTCCTGCGGGCTGGAATTATAGGTATGCAGATATCACACTGGCCTTTAGAGTGATACTTTAAACAGATTTCTTTTAATATTCTTTATTGTAGTTTTGTATGCCGAATTGTTGATGAACCTTGAAGTCTAGATACACGTATGTATGTGTAGTGTAGTTAGAAATTTTTCCAAAATTAATTTTCAATATTAAATATAATTTATTTGTTTGAAGGAAACAAAGTCTCACTAATTTCCCAAATTTAAGTTATCTTTTCATGCTTCGAAAGTTTACTTTTGTTATTTATTTTGTCTATTTGAGACAGGGTCTTGCTGTGCGGTTAAGACTGGCCTTGAGCTCACTTTATTGACTAAGCTAGTCTCAAACTTGCAACGATCCTCCTGCCTCAGCCTCCCGAGTGCTGGGATTATAGGTGTGTGCTGCCATGCGTGGCATCTGGAATTTTAAAGTATAAAAAAGTTATTACTGAACAAAGTCAGTTTTCAATCAGAGCCCAAGGCCTTTTCTTGGATTCTCACTCTTTGAGCGTAAGGATATACTTGAGCTGTAAGGTTGAGGTTGAGGTTGCTGTTCAGGTGGTTGGGGACAAGTAGGCCTAAGACAAGGAGAGCACTTAGCTGTCAAGTGCTTGGACAGTGGTCCCTGAGGCCTCCAGAGGACTTAAGCAGTAGTGACCAGGGTCAGGATCTCACCCTGCAGAAAAGGACTAGATGGTATAGTATAACCTTAGCCTGCCTGAAATCTGATGCCAAAAAGGTTCTCTGGCCAGATGTCTCCATACTTGACTTAGGACATTAAATTTGTTTCGCAGATAAATTTCTGTCGTTTTATAAGAATACCCTGATAATGATGTGTGTGTGTGTGTGTGTGTGTGTGTGGCCGGGGTCGGGTGGACCCAGTGTCTTGCACATTATAGGCAAGTGCTCTGTGTTTTAAAAATAACTTTAGTATGCTTTGAAATCAGTACTCTTTCATGCAGGCAGTTTTCTATAACAATCTTAATATCTGACTTTTTCTTGTTCATTTGGCCAAAATTGAATTAAAAAGATTGTCCATTTTAGGATTGACAGAGAGGAAGGCAAATCTTCACCCCGTGGCTAGGTCCAACAAAACGTCATTTTCATATGTGCCATAAACTAATTTGCATCTTGTGTTTGACCTGTTGTCCAAATATTACATAATCAAGGAAGAAAGGCGCTGGTTTAGGGTACATGCGTGTAATCCCAACCCACTGAGAGCTTGAGTGTGTGTGACTCAGTGTAAAGGCTCAGTCCCAAGTGCGTTAAGGAGGAGGGGGAGAGGAAAGTGAATAGGTTGAAAGTAGAGGTGCTTCTCTTAATAGCTAGCTTTTAAGCATTTCAGAAGTACACACTTTCATATAAATCTTTGATTTACAAAACCTAATTTGTCTGTTGAAGCTGATAGATTTTCCTTACACTTAGTTTGAAGAGCACCTCAAATAGTAATAAACATGTATTGCTTATTGCTTATAGGCCCATCTATAAATTAAAAATGTTCTTGCTTACATGGTAGTTACATGAGTAAAAGAAAGAAATGCAACACATCACGCCTTTATTGAAATTTAGAAATGTTAATTCATTCTCAAGTTATAAAGCTGAGTAGAGGTAATTTCTTTTTTCTTTTTTTCCAGTAGCTTTGCACTAAGTGACACCCCACGGCCCTTTTTTTATTTTGAGGCAATTTCTCACTAACATGCTAGATTGGCTGCTTCATTACCATGTCTGGCAAAGTAAAGGTACTCTTAGTGGTACTTTCTCTTGAGGAAATACGCTTGCTGTGTTGACTCAGTTGACTAGAACCTTCTTTTTTTTCTTTTTTTTTTGGTGGGACCGGGGTTCAAACTCACAACCTTGCACTTGCCAGGCAGGCACTTGTGCCCCGGAACTATCTCCCCAGCCCCGACTAGAACCGTTTTGACTGGTAAAACAAAGATCTGAGTTTCTCAAAACAGCTAGGAAGGACAAGGCTTGCAAGCAAAGGACTTTTGTACAGGGAGTACAATTGTGCCTGAAGCATCTCTGCTTTCATGTTTTAGGGGATGGGGTGGGTGAGAGGCAGGGCAGTGGGTGTGCCCCAGGGTCCCTGATGCGAGGGGGAGGGACAGTTTGAGAACATACTGATTTTCTAAGTAGCATGTCTGGAGAAGGGAATTTCAAATTACTATGTTATCTTGTTATCGTTTTTAAAAATACAGACTTTTGTAGCTTGTAAATTAATTATATTTTAAGGTAAAACTAGTGCTTGAAGGGCAGTCATTCAAAATGCCCTGATCTTCCAGGGCATTTTTTTCCCTGAAAAAAATGTTTCAGGAAATTTTGTGTCCTAAATTGACACTGAGGAAGGAATCCTCTGGGAAATGTGCACATTTGTGAGAAGAGTAGGAAGAAGAGGTGTAACTATAGCATATATTCTGTTTTATGTAAATAAAAATGTAGTTTAATGCTTATAGCACTATTCATTAAATCTTGACTACTGAGTGTTAGCTTATCATCTATATTATTTCCACTTTGGAAACTTGGTAATATTTAACTCGAGTGTTATTTACGCATATAGCCATCCTGAAGGAAAAGTCAATATTTTATCACCTTATTTTAGATAAGCAGTTCCTGTGAGATGTTTAGGGACAAATGAGAAGTTAATTTTCTTTTATGTTTATCTTGTGGATTTCCTGATGATTGTTACAAATTAATGATACTGAGTTGAAACTCTATTTCCTCTTTCTGGGGATTTGCTTTTGTTGAGACAGGGTTTCACTGTGTAGTGCAGACCAGCCTTGAACTCCCTTCTGTAGCCCAGGCTGGCCTCAGACTCTCAGTAGTCCTCCTGCCTCAGCCTCCTGAGTGCTGGGATTCTAGGCATGGGCCACTGTGTCTATCTTAACTACACGTCCTTTTAAACTTAGCTCACTTAGCTAGTTTCATCAACTCAAAATAGAACTCAATATAGATACTAACAATCTAAGAGATAGCAGACAAATATAGACCATGTGTTTTTTCTGTTTCTGTGACAAGGTGATTGAGATGTATTTACCAGAATACCAGTTAAATTGCTATGCTTTAAAAGTCTCATTATTTTTTTTTTATTGCTTAGCAAACTGTTGGAATCATTCCATTCTTAGGCACATTATGTAACTCAGCCATATTTGTCTGTTACTACTCAGCTCCTGATACATTTTAATTGAAGTGAGGATTGCAGAAGTCCTTGCTGGTGATAGAATAAGAAGGATTGGAGAAATAGGTTCGAAAGAGTGAGTCATACCAGGACTTATTTACCAAGAAAGAAATTACTTATTTTATTGGCTCCTCAATCTAGACCCCATATGTGGAACCAAGCCACTTTATCACCTTATTTTATCTACAGTTAGGATTTTGTTTTCATATTAAATGGTAAATAAAAAGCATGTGTATAAAATCCTTGTTAGAATTTGACTTTCACTGGTTTCTGCATCACACTTTTTATGGTTTGAATGCTGGGCAGTGCAGAAGAACACAGGTGGAAAAAATTTGGCCACAGTTGGAGGAGGCTGTTAGGGTTTATGTTACTAGACATGTTCTCCCTAGTTGTTAGCATTGTGCCATATATTAGAAATTGTAGCTGGTGTTTTGACCAAAAAAATCATAGGCTACAGTGACATTACTGGTTATCTAAACAATCATTGTTACTTTTTCTTTTTCCTTACCAAATATTGAGAAGCAATAGCCCTTCAATCTGTGGCTTCACTTCATTTCCCTAAAGATTCTTCTATAATTACATTTTGCAGCATCTTTTTGTTACCTCTTGTAAACTTCCTGAGGATAGAGTTTAAACTTTATGATTCTGGGTACATTTCTCCTTTTGTAATTATTTGTGATGTAGCCTGGAATAAATCATCTAGAGTTCTGATAGCATGAGAACTTGAAATTCCGTTTTTTTTTCTTCCAGTTAGCCACAGCTACTAGAAGTTCTTTTTAGCCCTCACCGCTCCTCCAGTGTTATATACTGGCACACCAAGAGGACAAAGGCAGCTCGGCCTGTCTTGTGTCATTCAGAAAATGATGCCAAAGCGGCAGAGGAACAGCACTGGAAGATGCTGAGTTTCCTTTTCCTTCTGAGTTACTATTTTTTTTTTATTCAATGAATTTTTTTACTCACA
>PVKN010039148.1:0-10931 GCA_004027915.1 Capromys pilorides | reverse complement strand
GTGATACTGTCAGTTGAGAATTATAAAATGAAACACCTCTGGGTTGAAATGACCGGAAAATAGGTAAAGTCAGTAAGATGAGTTAAGATGCTGGAACTAAATAATGTAAATATTATTAGTTAAAAATTTTCAGCTTGGTTAATCAATTTACATGGAATTTTCCTCTGAACGTATATAAAATATTGCTCAAAAAAATTACAGATTATTCTTATTGTTAGAAATATAAAATTAGGACCTTTATAGATACTCTTAATGAAACCCATATTTAAACAACTATCTCAGCATAGTGAGCCCATTTTTCAAATGGGCTTGTTAAATTTCATTTCTCTAATTTTATACTCAGGAAAACTGATGCTCTTATAGATAAAATTATTACTTGACATTGGTTCAGTTGACCAAGGACCTAGATTTAAATCTTCTCTCACTGAAATATTGTATTGGCCAAAAATTATATTTTGACCTTGAGAGAACAGGATTTTTTCCCTTTTAATCTTAAATACAATATAAGACAGGAAGCACCATAAAGCTAATAGCAACCACCGACCAGTAACTGGAAGTTCCTCCTTTCATTACTATCACTGTCTATGGAACTTCCCAGTCAAACTCAAAGGAAGATTAAGGAATCAAATTCCTTGGCAGGTAGCATGTCTACATTTTGTTGTTGATGGTGTTATCTTCAGTTCTATTAATTACTTTGCATTCATAGCTCTAAAGATAGCCTTTAGGATTTCTGTTTCCATCCTATAAACTTGCACAAGCTCATGTGTCACCCGTATCATCACTAAAGCATTTCATTTTCTTGTTATCCTGAGGGACCACTTTTGGCCAGTTGATTCAGTTTACTCATGACTTATCTTAAATCTTCTCAAACAAATTGATTTTAAGATTTTATCTGGAGGGGAGAAAAATAATCTTTGGAAGGTAGTATGAAAAGAGTAAGATGAGTCCAGGTGTGGTGGCGCATGCCTGTAATCCCTTCGCTGGGGTGGCTGAAAACAGCAATCACTGCAAGTCTGAGCTGCTAAGTGAGATCCTGTACCAAATACATAAATCAGAAAGAAAGAAAGAAGAAAAGAAGATGGAGAGGCCTGTACCCTGTAGATTTAGACTTCTATTCTTCTTGAATAACTATGTATTCTAGTTTCTTAATTGGACTAACCAATGTAGAAAAAACAAAAATCATGCTTATATGTTGCATCAATTGCTTTTTACCTGAATGAGCAAAGAGAAACAGTCGCACATTTCATTGAGTCACTTAACTCTTTGCAGCTTATAATTTCCATCTATACGTTGGTCTGTGTGCTGATGTTCAATCAAAAGATACTGAGTTGAGCTTTCCCTTTGCTGTCCATGAACTGTCCCAGGAGCAGGCTTCCTGGGTATGCCAGTGTGACGACAGCATGGTTCAGAGATTGGAAACGGACTTCAAGATGACTCTTCAGCAGCAGAGCACCCTGGAGCAGTGGGCTGCGTGGCTGGACAATGTGATGATGCAAGCGCTGAAACCCTATGAAGGAAGACCCAGTTTTCCAAAAGCAGCCAGGCAATTTCTGCTGAAATGGTCTTTTTACAGGTATTGTCTTAATTTCAGCAAATGTGTGTATATGTGCATGCTTTTCAGAAAAGGAAATGAATAAAACTTACTGTCGTAACTATCTCAAGCCAACTCACTTACTACAGTGTTGTGGAAATGAACCAGAAAATCCAAAGAATATAAATGTTCTGCTAGGAAAGGAAATCATACTGCTCAATGCCCTAGAAGTTATCAGATGGGACTATCTGAGGTTGCAATGTAGGTAGTGTGTTAAACAGTAGCAGAAAAGGGCTGCAGTCCCCCCATTATAACTTACCTTTCTTTTTTCTGTACCAGGGTTTGAACTCAGGACCTTGCACTTGCCAGGCAAGCACTTATTCCACAGAGCTATTTCCCCAGCCCTATAACTTACTTTATTTAGGCTTTTTTTCTTAAGGCATTAGTATTAGTCTTTTTCTAGGCATTTTGTTTGTTTTGTAGTCCGGGGGATTGAACCCAGCACCTTGTGCGTGCTAGTAAGCACTCTATTACAAATTACATTGCCAACTCTCACACCACTCTTTTGTTCTGTTAACGATCTCAAAACTATTGTCCCTACACCAGTAGCATTGCTGCCTTTTACAGACATATCAGCAATGTAAATCTTTATGTCATTCCCCAAACTTACCTTTGGAAGCACAGCCCAGCAGCCTATGTTTTGAAAACTTCAGGTGATTCTGATACATACAAGGACCATGTAGGTAATTTTTTAATCTCCAAATTTACAGCTGTTTTCAGACTTGACTACACACCACAACTTAGAATTAATATTTTAAAGCTTCTCAACCAATTATAATCAGAACAGTTAGGATATAGTGATTAGTAATGGACATTATCAGGATGAAGATTTGTTGTTTTGCTTTCAAAAAGTTCTCTTGGTGATTCTGATATGACAGTATCTAGGAGATAGTACTATACTTTTCAATACTATGGGTCATTTTTAACTAAAATGATGTTGACAGAAATGTTTGTTTTTGTAGGCATAAAAACAAAGGGCTTCTGAAGGGAAGGGCTTTCTCAATGTGTTATATGTGATAGCGAAGAGCTCATAACTAGACTACAGTCCCCCCACAAGGGTGCAAACAACATCTGTGATCTGTGTCAGGCAGTATTGATATGATGTTTATGTAGGATAGAATTGCAGGATAGACTTCTATTTCATAAGACAAATTACATAAGCAATATTTTTAACATGGGCATTTATTGTTCTATTACATGAGTTTGTTTTGCTTCTTCAGATAGAATTCAAAATTGTAATTTGGGAACATTTCCTAAAAGGATTTCAGACACTTCCCTGTTTGTTCAGGAATCATTCCTTTATTCATCATCTTCCCCCAGAAAATAATATAAATAGTATGTGTGCTCCACGAATGATTGATCAAGCAGCAGTAACATTAACTGGCTCTTCTGAAATTTGTATTACCAAAGACAGAGTGCATCTTTGCCTCAGAAAAAACAAGGTTTTTCTTTTATTTTCCTTTCTTTTGCTTGCTGTGTTGTTAGTTTCAGACTTACTTTTACTCCGTATTGTGGGTTATCTCTTTCTCTATTTTGTTGATATCATTTTAGAAATACACCCCTAGAGCCTTCATCTTCACAGAGATCTTTTCTAGGTAGCTTGAAAGGAGAGAAAATTACTTACGCATGTTTCTTGTTCTCTACAAACCCAGTAGATCATCACTTCCCTGCCCTCTGTCCTCCCTGAGTTGGGGATAATGGGCTTGTTATTATTGGACACTATTACAGTTATTATTTTCGTTTCAAAAGGACTTAAAGGTATGCAGTTTGGGGCCACAGAAGAAAGGCACATTTAGACTGATGCATACCTCCTGCTGGTAGGCAAAGTCAATAGCTGAAAAACCTAAGACCCGTTAGTGTCTGAACTGCTTTTAACTGAGGCATGAGAAGGTTTTTTTTGTTTTGTTTTGGTGGGTTCAGGCTGAGGCATGAGAATATAGTAAGTTATGGAAACTGTACTCATGAACCATCTGAAAAGCAGAATTAGAGCACTTTAAAAAATGATTTGGGCATTATAGATGCCAAAATTTGGTAAATTTATGAATCCCATTGTGAATTTGGATGTTACATACAGACCCGTCATACTCTGACATCAGATACTTAATCTCATAATTTCTGTATATTTACATACTTAGAAATGTAGAAATGAGGGGCTGTGAGGTAGTAGACTAAGCTTCTGCATAGGCAAGCACAGAGACCAGTGTTTGATCCCTGGCACCACATTGCAATTCCAGCCCCATCCCTGGGAGCACCACTGAGACTGGGCGTGGTGGCATACACCTGTAATCCCAGTGCTGCGGAGGCTGAAAACAGGAGAATCAACATGAGTCAGTGCTGCATAGTGAGACCCTGTACTAAATACATTTGAGATCATGTACCAAATATATTTATTTATATTTATATATTTATAAATATACACTAGCAGGTAGTGGCAGTTGATATATTGCTGCAGATATGTTCTGCCCCCAAGTGGGGAGGGGTTATTTCCTTTCCTGAGCTGGCTTTGTGTGGCTCTTGTTAGCTCTCCAGGGGTAGAAAAGCAGTCCCTGCACATACAGACAAGTTATTCGGCCCATTTTCATTTTGAGTGTTTTGGGGAAAACAGCTGAGAGGAACCCTCAGAGCTACCTTGACGGTCAAATAGGCTGTTGTTTAATGAACAGAATTCCAGAGGGGATGCAGCTCATGGTAGACTGCTTACATAGTCTGCTGGAGGCCCTGAGTGGTTCAGTCTCAAGCACTACAAAGTACAGTGAAGAACGAAGAATGAAAGTTAGGCCAGATGTGGCGGCGGAGGCAGCAGTAGTGCCACAGGTTGAGGCCAGCATGAGCTACGCAGTAGGTTCAAAGCCATCCTGCACCGTATGGCAAGACCCCGTCTCAAAAAACGAACAAACAAACAAACAAACAGAAAACAAAATGCATAGCTTTGTTACTATGACTTGACTTGGAAAAGAGTACAAGGAACTTAGTTGGCCCAAAGAATAAGAGTTTTTGAGAAGGAATAAAGCTCTTTGAGTTAACTGTTAGAATGAGAATTCACAAGGGTGTCACAGGTGATGCTGTCACCTGCAGAGAGGCAATTGTATGGAGTAACATGTGCTGAGGTATATGTTCAATTTTCATACAATAAATTATGAGGATGAATACACAAATGTATTTTTTGGGCACTATGCAATAATTAAAATTTACAGCTCTGATTTTGAAAGTAGTTGAATACATGATAACTTAGTATAAACATATGACAATAATTTCATTGTGTTTATTAGTATTTTTTAAAAGAATGTAGTAATTCGGGTTGGGGAGATAGCTTGGTGATCTAAGCATCTGCCTGGCAAGGACCGGGGTTCAATCCCCGGTACCACATGCTGTGTTGGCCCCATGCAGAGCTGGCCGTAGAGGGGTGGGGGGGGGACACGACGACGATGACGACCAGGTGTGGCGGTGCACGCCTGTAAGCCCAGTGCTGGGGCTGAGGCAGGAGGATCACTATGAGTCTGAGCTTCTGTACCAAATAAGTAGATTTTGTAAAACAGAAGAAGGTAATTGTAATTGAGAGGCAGTAGATTTTTAAAACTTTCCAATAGAATTTAGTATTACATGAACATATTACATTAAATGAAATGATTGCCTAATTGCTTGAAAGTTTCCAGTACACTTGTGGTAAAATGCAAAGGCCTGGCATAGCCTACAAGATGAGGTCCAGCTACTAGGTGCCCTCCAGACCTTATGACATCCTGTGCGTCACTGTCCTTCACCCGCATCTGTCTCCTAGCTTTTCTGTGTCCATGTCATAGCTCTGCCTCAGTATCTTTGGGATTTCTCTTTTTTCTGCTAGGAAAACTTCAGCTGTGTATTCCTGTCGATTTTTCCCTCACTTTAGTGTAATTTCTGCAGATATCATCAGCTCCTCTGAAAGGCATTTCCTGACACCTTCACTTACATGCCTGTCCCCATTATATTCCAACTTTGAAACTTTGTAGGATTTGTAAGATTCATCTCTACCTAACATTATATTTTACATATATTGTGTATTAAATGACTTCCTCATTTACTAGTTATGAACTCTGCTGAAACCAAAATTTTGTTTAACCTATTCTAAAACAAGACTGTAGCACAGAGTGGACACAGAGGAAATATCTATTAAATGAATAAATGTGAATTCTTTTGCAAAAATTAATTGACTTTGCGTGTCTCTAATGACATCCGAAAACTGCTTACTGTGAACATTCTCCTTAATGAATCCATGATTTCACTATTACTATATTTTAACAGAAATATTAAAGCTTGAAATTTGAATTTAGAAATAAAGAATTAATTTATTTTATGTATCATATTTGTCCTGGAAAGATTTATTAATAATCAACTGACTCATGATTGATTTTCTGTAATGTAATAAATGTTATATTTTGAAACATATTTTGTTACTAAACTAATAAGGGATAGGAGTAGAAAAATATAGAAATACAAAAGATACCAAAAGAATAAACTACAAAGACTCATGGAGCTGGGGAGATAGCTCAGTAGAATTAGCGCCTGCCTCGCCGAGAGTTCAATCCCCGGTACCGCCAAAAAAAACTCATAAGTTTACTATTCAGAAGAAGAAATACTATCAAAACATTTTATTTTAGTATTAAGTAGAATTGGGATCAAGTTGTTTATCAGAGAAAGTTAATGATATTTTTCCCTGAACATTTTCTTTTAACATTTAACATTATATGATTAGCATTTCTTGTCATTAAATATCTTTGGAAGCACACAGTAGTGCCCTCTAAGCTCCCCAGAGAATGCCTGACATAGGAGGTAGTACTGAACTATATATGGCTGTAACTATAACTACACACACACACGTTGTTTACTTTTTCCTATACATAGGCACATACCTAAGATAAAACTTAATTTGTAAATTAAGTATAAGATTAAAAAAATAATAAAAATATAATTAGAAAAGTTAGACGAATGTGTTTTCTCTCTCCAATTTTTATTGTACTTGCACTTACCTTGTAATAGTGAGAGATGATGCATTGTCTGTGTGAAAAGATGAAGCGAGATAAATAATGGACCTCTGTGATGTACCGTCATGCTAGGCAGCAGCGTAAGGGTCACTTCACACAAGCACTGTAATACTTCCACAGTTGATCTGGATAACCAGTGCAGTTACTATATAAATAACAAGTGAGATTCGTATGCAGCTTGGAGACACTAAACAAAAGGATGATTCACGTCTTGAGGAGGACAATAAAGGGCTGCACAAAATTCATCAAGCTACTCAGAATGGCGCATGGTTTTACTTATGAATATTTATTGCACAGATTTTCTGTTTAAATATTTAAGACTGTGATTGCCCATAGGTAACTTAAATCAGAACAATTTCACTTTCTGTAAATAAACAGTGGCTACTATAAATTTGAATGTCGTCAGGTTATTCCATTGTATGTATGTGTCATACATTATGTAAACACCTTATTCTCTTATTTTGAACATTTATGTTTTTTCAGTGTTTTGAAAGAATTTTTAAAAATTTATATCATGATTGTCTTTTCAGAAAATTTATGTATCTCTATCTCTTTTCATTGTATTTTAAAGAGTAAAAACAAAGACAAAAACATAAATCTGGAAGAGGGGGGGTGACCAAATAGCTCAGAGAATTAAAGTGCCTGCTTAGGCACTTTAGATGTAGGGGCCCCAGTGGGGGGGCCCGGGGTTCAATCCCTGGCCTGCATGTCAGACCTGTCCCCAGGGGGTGCTGAAATGTACTTGAGACTGGGCATGGTGGCACATGCCTGTAATCCCAGCACTTGGGAGACTGAAAACAGGAAGATCACTACGAGTC
This sequence comes from Capromys pilorides, assembly GCA_004027915.1. NCBI lineage: Eukaryota > Metazoa > Chordata > Mammalia > Rodentia > Capromyidae > Capromys > Capromys pilorides. The sequence continues at coordinate 3,507 of PVKN010039148.1, read as the reverse complement.
TAATGTACGTTGTGAGACCCTGTAGACTCTGTACTGGATACATTTTTTTAAAAAATTCTGGAAAGGGATATGGCTGCATTAAAGGAATTAAAGCTATTTCAGTGAAGTATGCCATTTTCAGTACTAAGTACCAGATAATCTTATTTATTTAGGAGTAGGAGTTGTTTTAAAAGTGTATAGGGAATCTTCATGTAAATGAACTGAAACATTTTGATCCTTCCATTTAATATTATATGATAAATGTATTTCCATGTTAGCAAATGTATGTCTGCCTTTCTTTACTACATCTAATTCCATATATAAGTGAGCCATATTTTATTTCATTAATATTAAATTAGTCTGGTCTTTCTCACTAATATAAGCATTGCTACAGTTACAAACAACTTTGCTGACTTGCATACATTTCTAGAATTAAAATGGCTAAATCAAACTGTTTGGCATTTTTGCTTTTGACAAATATCGTCAAAGTTTCCTCTACACAAAATTTTGTAAATTTTTACTTGTAAAGACAAAATTCTTTGCTAAAGCCTTCTGTAACACTGGGTTTTCTAATGTCATGTATAATAGGCAAAATGTGGTAAATTAACTTGCATTTCTTTAATTTCGAATAAAATTACTTATACTTTTGTGTGTTTTTAAACCTTTTGTCCCTTCTGGGCTGCAGTTTAAATATTTACTTTCCTTAGCAGGATGGATACAATAGAGAGCTAATGCTCTGTCCTTAGTGTGCTTTCAAATTATTTTCTTTGGGCCAGGGTTGTATCTCAGTGGCACATTTCCTGTGAGGCAAGTGTGAGGCCCTGAGTTTGATTCCTGATACCAAAAAAAAAATCAAATTATTGTCTTCAAGATTGTGTCAATGTGTGTTAAATATTATTTATTTCATTATTTTTGTATTTTTTCCTTCACTTTTTAAATGAAAGATTCTCTGCTCTTAGAATTATTTCTGTAGGAAAAGAAATATTTATTTTCAAGCAGATTCCTATAATTTATTTTCATAAATAAATGATGTGTCACAAAATTTTAGGGAAGGAAAGGTATTCTGATCAGAATTTTTTGATTTATCTTCTGCACACAGATGTAGACGTTCATGTATTTTTGATAATTCACACACAGTAGATACCTAAATATAAGGAAATAATTAGAGTATTTGATCGATTCTAATGAATTATCCATAAGAACTAGTATTTATGGTAATGAATGTTTTTAGTTCTAGTATATGTAACAATGTAGTAATGCGTACAGTGATACCGCAGTTGTTAAATTCAGTTTGTTTCAAATTCTTGTTCAAACATTAAAAAGTTAGAGAATTGAACTTATTTTTCTCATAAGAAATAATGGAAAACAACAAACTGGTTCTGAGGCCCACAACTTATGAATTAATTTTTATAGAACTTTAACAAACGTTTTAATAATTTCTTTCTTTAACTCTGTCGTGGTTCTCACAATTTTTCTCTTACCTTCACTGCTGGTATCGCTAACTTGTTTTGGAGCCACAGTTACAATATTTTATGCCTATAAAGTGCAAAGACATAAAAACACAGTGGCTAATGTTTTAACACAATAACACAAGCACTATATATGTTACGTGAGCAAGAGCTCAGCCTGAAGCCTCACTCCTTTGTGTTGGCTATGTGATGCAAACTGTGACTCTTGGCCGTACAGGATTTTTCAGGTCAGATTTTTGGTTGACTGTTGGACAAAGATAGGATCATTTTCTTCTAATTTTGCTGTTGGAATAGTGGAAAGTTTAGTTTTGTGCTCTTCAACAACTAAGGTGTCACTGTAGTTTCTGTGACAGTAGACAGTGGTCCACCCAGTCCATGGAGATAAATTCCAGGATGTGAATGCTCAGCTGCAGAGAGTATAGTATAGTAAACTTCAATCCCTTTGATCATAACTAAGTGCCGATCATGCATTGTGGCAATATTTTTTGCAATTTGAGGTATGGCAGGAGAATTAGAACAGATTCTTTTCCCTTTAAAGTTTTAAAAATAGATTTCTTATTACCATAGATTTTTAGCAGTCTTAATACAGTATTTTTTTTTCTTAAATTAGAAATATTTACCATTTCACTGAAAGAATGCACTATACAGTTTTTCTTTGCCCCATCCCAATTACCGACATCCCTACTCTTGGACATTGAGGCCATTTAAGAAAAGTACATTTTCCTTGAATGTAAGCACTGTGTCCTGTGGCAGAAGATCTGATAACTAAGCCACTAATAATTAGTTAGTAGATGCAGTGTAGATACACCGGACAAAAGAATGAATCATATCCCAGGAGGTAAAAGAGCAAGTTGCCATAAGATTGCATCACGTTCCTCAGAAGAGCACACAATTTACAACTTATAAATTATTTCCAGAATTTTCTTTTAACACTTTCAGATTGCAACTGATCACAGGTAACTGAAAAATAAAGAAATCAAAACCATAAATAAAGTGGAATGACTACTTACTCAACTCTGAGGCTAACCTTTGAGCTTCCAAAAGATTTTTGTGATCACACTAAAGATCATATAGTGGTAACCTGGGTCTAACTCCAAACTTATGGGGTTTTTACTTGTTTGTTTGTTTGTAAACAGATGAGTAGAAGCGAGTGGTCCTCTGCCTTTGTTATATAGTAAGCCTTTTCTTGTTGTCACAAACAAATGAGAATAAGAAGCTCAACTTTTCCTCTTGTATATGTTCTAGTCACAGTCTCTTATATTTTGAATTATGTTCTATTCACAAGTTGATTTCACATTCTTTACCTCAATTTTTCCTGGAAACAACCATATATTTTAGAGAACCCAGAAACCATTGCTTTCATTGTCTTCTATGAGAAGAAAACAGTCTCAGAGAAATCACTTATTTGAGGTCAGTTAATGAACACCAGAATCAAAATCTAAGGCTTCTGAGTTTCAGATGCACAGTGATGATCCGTCCCTTGCCAAGCAAAATGTATACAATTCATTACACACATACACACACACACACAGGACCTTGCACTTTCCGGGCATGCACTTGTGCCCCCGAGTTATCTCACCGGTCCCACTGATTTATATTTTAAATAGGCTGTAAACCTAAACAGAATGCCTAGGTAAAAACTTTGTTTTGCCATTGTGCCTGGCATTTCTTAATTCTTCATTGTCCAGCATGGCATAGAGATTCTTCCTCCTAAGAATGTAATGACTATTTTAATATTTTAGGACAAAAATCTGAATTAAAGTGATGACAAGAACACATCATTAAATGCACATATTCTTGCTCTCAGTGACAAATATAAAAGAGACTTGAAATACAAGACCAAGTTTAGTGATTGGCACCTGTTAGGTGAGACCAAGATTTTATTTGGGGCTGAGTTCTATTTGCAGTGTAGTAGAATTTATTGCTAAGATTCTATTAATAATCACATTTGAGTATCATATGATTTAAATGTTCTCAATTTTCAAATATTAGCATTTTTAGTTGATTTTATCATGGTAGCTTCTCATAGAAAATTACTTTAATTTGAAGAATATCAGTA
>PVKN010039147.1:0-10931 GCA_004027915.1 Capromys pilorides | reverse complement strand
GTTCAGTGGTCTAAAGCGCCTGCTTAGGAAAGCTCAGGCAACTGCAGGGACTGCGGTTCGATCCCCGGCACCACATGCTGCGCCAGCCCCCACCACCAGGGCAGGCTGAGCCAGCCACAAAATAAATAAAATAAAGAAACAAACAAACACAACAAGCAAACAAACAAACAAACAAACAAATAAATAAATAAATAAAAAAGAGACAAGGTTTGCCTATGTTGTTCAGGCTGGTCCTAAATTCCTATGCTCAAGCTGTCCTCCTGTCTCAAGTCTCCTTGTATAACCTGGCTCTTCAGGTTCTAATATTGCTTCAAAACCCAAAAGCTCCATTTTAAGAAACAAACATGAGATATACACATACTATTTCTGAGGCCAAATAAACAATGCTCTTTTTTTTTTTAGCCAAATCCCTCCTCTAAGTTGTTTGATGATTTTGCCTACTTAGTAGTACTACCACAATGAAAAGATAAGAAACAAGGCTTGATCCAGTGCACTTGGCTCCTGCTAATATCATTGGTAAATGGTCTGCTGAGAAACTACTGGCAATTCTCACACAACTGATCAATATCAAGCTTGGTAAAACTTCGTGGGTTTAATGTTGGTCCAATCCCCTTTTCAGGAGAAATTAATTTAAAACTAGTTATATTCAATAGCCAAGCACAGGGGCATTCACCTGTAGGCCTAGCTACTCACAAGACTGAGCCAGGGCTACTTAAGCATTGGAGTTCATGACTAGCCCAAGAAACATATATAATAATATTTTTTTTAAAAATCTGTATTCAGATTCAACCCCCAGAGAAAGATAACTACATCTTTCTATACTTTGAGCTACCAAATCTAAACTTCCCTAAGAATTTAAGTTATCAGTTAAGGCTGGATTTTGAAAGGGAACCTCAGAATAAAACAGTCTCTTCTACCAAATATAGCTTTCAAACCTAATCACTTTGAAAGGACACATTCCAGAGCCAGGCACAGTAGAACAGGCCTGTAATTACAGCACTTGAGAGACTGAGACAGGAGGAATTTGAAGAGTGCAGCCTGGGTTGCAAACTGAGTTCAAGGCCAGTTTGAACCACACCATTAAGACTCTGTCTTGAGATAAGGGGGTACAAAAATTTCAGCAAGTAGATTCTTCTTTTTTCTACAAACAGCTCCTATCTTACAGTGTCTCTTTATTGAAATAAACCAACTTTAGAATAATGGAAAAAAATATACCCCAATATTAAAATATTCTATTCCTGAAGGACCCCTATGAACTTTGGTATAAGATCTTCCCTTGTTAAAAACTCTCTTAAAGCTATGTGACATGGTGTGGCACATGTCTATAATGCCCAAAATTCAGAAATTGAAGCAAACCAGGTGTGGTGGCACACATTCGTAATCCCAGCACTCAGGAGGCTGAGGCAGAAAGGCCACCACAAATTTGAAGACAGCTTTAAATACATACATACTTCAAGGCCAGTCTGAATGACATGGTAAGACTGTGTTTCAAAAATAAATAAATAAGTAAAGGCTGAAGTAGGAAGATTGCAAGTTCAAGGCAAGCCAAGGATAAGCATCGAAGCCTTGTCTTTAAAAAAAAAAATCTCTTATAATTTAGAGGTTTATGGATTTCTTTGATTTTTCAAGGACAAAAACCTTTGCCATTGCCTGTTCTCAATTTCATTCTTCCTTCATGGAGGCGACCTACTCCAAACATATGAAAGGTAAAGTGCAACAAAATGAAGCCTCCAAATGTCCCTGACGCTTTATGTCTGTTAAACTGTAAGTTCCATCTTTCTTCAGCACTGCTCGAAGGATTTCTATTTCATTTCCTTGGCCACACAATTCTGGATCAGTCTGATCCCTCCTCTCTCTTTCTCTGAAGCTAGAAGCTTACGGACAAATCAGTTTCTAAGTGAAGCCTACCTAAGTGAGAGCGAAAACCCCCAGTGAACACACACACTCTCAACTCTGACTCAAGATGTCCGGGACACTGCCAACTGCTTAGTTGTGTTTGGGAACAGAAACAAGGACATTTTCCATTCAATATTTTTGTCTGGAGCATTTCCTGGATTTTTCATTGGCATTTAATACCAAGACACAAGACTCATTTTTCATTAAAGTTGCAAGACTTTCACTTTGCTCAGTTTCAAATGGTGTAATTGATCTGCATTGTCTTCTTAAATAACCCAACTGAAGGACACTGCAGCTTTAAATATTTCAGTGCTAGCTAGCAAATAACTCCATTGCAATATGGCTCTGAAGGTCGTGTCCTATTGTCTCTTTCCTCTGGAAAAAAATTCTAAATCCTTGTAGATAATATAGGAATGGCTGCTCCTTGATCTAGAATTTCCACTCTTCCACCTCAGTGTCCCTTACAGTCCTAAGTGTTTCCTGGAATCCCTAATTTTCCTGGTAGAGACAACATACTGATTTTTATTAATGATTCCAGCACCTAAGTGAGATATAAACACATGTGTTCACAGTAGTTTAATGGACCATATTCAACTACTTAAAATAGTGCAATTAAAGGGCTGTTAACCCTTTAAGAGTAAGGCCAGGGTGTGGGTGTGGACAGCTTTCAGGCACCAGCACCCTGAGCCTAGGATTGCATAACCTAAAATGTGTAGCTACTTAAAATGATAGGAATCTCAGCCTACTCATCCTGGGACTATGCCGGCACATTGCCATACACTTGCAGCTTTGTCAAAGAAGGTCAAAAAGAGAAGCACAAGCACAGTAAAGAAAAAATAAACTAAAAGAAAAAGGCCCTTTTCTACTTCGACAGGGTGCACAGACACTTTTCCCCATGGGCCACTCACCCACCCACCTAGAGAGCAAGAGCCCCAGTGAACTGAGGCTTTGGGGTAGTTGGACAATGCTACCCTTCTTAAACAAAAACGGGTGGGACAATTAATAAGCAGGAAGAAGAGAAAAAAGAAGCGGGTTTGGGGGAAGACGTGTACAGGTGCACCCAGGCATTACCTGAAATGGTAACAGATTGTTACCATTATCGGTCCGGAAAGCGTTATCCTCCATCCACGACTTGGAGGTGAGCGGGGCTGCACGGGGGAACTTGGGAGGCGCGATCACATTGCTGGAGAAGGGCTTTTTCAGCGGCGAGATAGGGTTAAGTGGGGAGGGAACCCCCACGCCCACGCCTACGCCCACCGCCCGGCGAGGGTCCCGACCCGCCTGCAGGCCGCCCCACGGGTTGGACGGTGCGCTCCAGGCAGCATTCACGCTTTGGTGAGTGTTCCAGCTGGAAGAGGCCGAAGAGGCAGCGGCAGCGGCAGCGGCGGCTGCGGCTGCCGAAGAAGAGGACGGCTTGCTGGTCATGATGGGCTGGTGGCCGTAGGCAGCGGCGGCGCTCCTCTGCGCGTAGGGCGCCTGGCTGGGGCTGGCGGGCGACCTGCGCTGCTGTGGGGGCTGCGCCTGTGGGGGCTGCGCGGGCTGCGCGGGCTGCGGCGCTGGTGGTGGAGGCTGCTGGTGGTGCTGGGTCTGCGCCAGGCCGATCTGCGGGGAGAAGGTGCCTCCGAAGACTGGGTTGACATGGTGCGGGAAGTTCTGGAAGAGCATGGTCCCGTTGACAGGGGTGATCCCTTGGAAGAAGCTGTCCTCTACCGCGTTTGTGGTGCCTGTGGACCAGGTGCTGCCAAAGGACGGCGACAGCGACGCGCCGGGCGCCGTGGGCTCTTGCGGCGGCGGCTGCTGAGGGGGCTGATGGAAACTCAAGCCTGGCAGGAGCGGTGATTCCATCTGCATCTTGTCCGGGCCGTTGGGGGCTGGCGGGGCCGCGGCGGGACTAAGGGCCGGCACTGCACTGCTGTCCTCCGGCTTGGGGGTCTCCGGTGACAGGGGCGTGGACGGGGCTTCGGCTGCGCTGGGCTCGGGCTGGGGCTGGGGCTGTGGCGGCTGCTGCTGTTGCTGCTGTTGCTGCTGCTGCTGCTGCTGCTGCTGCTGCTGGGGTTGCTGCTGCTGCTGCTGCTGCCGCTGCTGCTGGGGCTGGGGCTGGGGCTGGGTTTTGCTTTTGTCCATCAGTAAATCATCCTGCATGGTTTGCGCAGCTGAAATGGGAAAAAAGAGAGTGAGTTATTGACAATGTGATCATTAATGCCCCTTTAGGAAGCAGGCAGATGTTTCACTCGCGAAAATCCAGTGCCACCACTACTAGCCAATTGCAATGCAAATCCATAATCCCCCATTTAGAACAGGTCGGGCTGGGGAGGGAGCTTCAAGCAAGGTCTCCGAAAATGAGAGCGTCTTCACCCTTTCTGATGTCTTGGTTCCTTTTCTGTATTAGTGAGAGATGTGCTTATAAGACCTAAAGACAGCAATTTCGCCACGTCTCTTTTCCCTTCACCGGAACTCAGAGCGTTCACCCTGCAATGAGAAACTGATTCTGGTTCCTGTTTTTTCCCAAGCACCACCCTCCCCCAGTTATTTGCATACGTCAATAAATACTGCTGCGTCCTTCAGCAAGGTTAAAAAGACACCACACACGACCCTGTCTTCCCCCCTTCCTCAGATTGAGCACTTACAAAAAAACAAAACAAAACAAAAAAAAAACGATGAAAGAAAAGAAAGCGCCTTTTTGATTAGCAAACTGCCTTCTTGGCTTGATAATTGTTTCATTTAGCTGCAGCGAACCACGTGGGAAGAAACCCTTGGCATTTGTTAGAAGGGCTCAGCTGCACATTCTCTGGCCTCCCAGTAGCGGCAGCTACTCCATTTTGTTAGGAGACGTTTAAAAAACAATTCACTGTTTCTAGAAAACCTACTGAAAGGTTTGGAACTGCTTGCTGCTTGTTACTCTAAGGATAATGTGTTTTTTTGTTTTTTTTCTGTTCTCCAATTTTCTTGTCTCTAGTTCTGCCTCGCAAGGTTTCTTGGCTTCCTGATCAGGGCTTCATGTCTCAACAGGAGCCTGTGAATTTCTCCACAGAGTGGAGAAATGCTTCTGGTTGGATTTGAGGTCAGCGAGAGGGAGGGAAAGGGGGAGAGAAGGAGGGAGTAAGGGAGGGAGACTGTGAGATGGAGTGGGGTGGAGCTTTAAAATTCATCTGAGACTTTAGACAGTGAAGATAATTCTGAGGTTGCTAGATTTTCATTTTTGAATCCTACTGCTGCCTTGGTTGCAAGACTGGCAAAATTAGAATTCATTCTTTTATTACCAGTATTAGCAGAGAAAGACTGGCTTGAGGACCCTGAATTACCATATGCTAGCAAGAGCGTTAAAAATAGAGTACAAAGTCCCAAATTCTTATACATTGTAATTATAGTGCATTGCCACCACTGCTTCATTTATCCATATAAGGAGTGAATGGTATTTTCCATTTCGCATAGAAGGGCTGTATTCACCTCTATCATAAAGCCTGTGTTCTCATTCAAGGATGAAAATAGTAATCACTCAAAACCAGGTGATTTCCATACATACAGTTATTGAGTTAACCAGTCGCTTAGAACATGTTATTTTAAACACTAGTACCATTACAGAACTGAGACCTTGAAAACAAATATTTTGAAATATTAAAGAAGCATATGACCAAAAATAGAATAATTTTTATGTGATGATTTAATACAATTGAAATTACTTAAACAACTCATATTCTGGAGAAGCATCTTTCTTAAGACATTTGTGATGCTGGGTGTGATGGGGCATGCCCGTAATCCCAACAGTGAGGCTGAGGTAGGAGGATGCCACGAACTTGAGGCCAGCAGGTGCTACATACTGAGTTCAAGGCCAGCCTACACTACATGGTGAGATCCTGTCTCAACAAACAAGCAAACAAATAAAACGGAAAAGGAAAAGAAAAAAGACATTTGTAAAAGGGCAGTGAGATATACATAAAAGTTCTGCTTTTTGATAACCTTCTGACAATAACTATTATAAAATGGAGATATTGCTTTAAGCTACTAAACAATGGATATCAGCCAGAGATTTAAAATAGTTATACTATTTTAGTAAAGACTATTCTTAAAATGCTTAATTGGTATTTTTCATTTCAAAGTTTCATGCACAAAATACTGGTTCAAGAAAATGCCTTGCAGCCACCTCACTGTTCTTTCTACTTCTCATACACCAACCTCTCCCATTCCCCCAGGAAAAAAGCCTCAAACCAATATATTATTCATCAAAAGTTGCCAGATTCTACCAATAAAACTTACTTAATATTGATTTTACGTTCCTGAGTTCACTTGACCTAAAACAATGGCTTTGATCAGTACTGTAAATACAATACAATGAGGTAAATGAACCTTGAATTCAGACAGCACAAAGTCTGTCACTGCCAGGGAAGATAAGCAGAGAAAAATATATTTTCATACTTGGTTTGAATTAAATGGTGCTGCAGTAAACCATTATAATTCAGGGGCTTGAATTGCTTCTAATGAGCTAGAATTGTCTGTACAATAGCCATATCATCATGGCTGAAATATGCATTTGATAATAATTCTAGTATCACCCACCCTTTTTAGTAGTTTGTATCAATGCTTTTAAGTTTAAACTACATGTTCTTGGAAAAATTAACACTACACTATATAGCAAGCCAAAGAGTAAACTGAATTCAGAATATTTTATAATTACTGTAATTAATATTAATATAGTCTCTGAATTTTTAAAAATGTTATATTAGGAATTGTCATTTCTCAACAATTCTTAAAGATACAAATTTTACTTTCTGCATAAATTCAATCTGTCAAGGTCAAGACCCACCTTTACCAAATAAGACTCTTTACACAAAAGGTAAGCAGCTGATTAAGACAAAATTCACAGAGTTAATATGCAATATCTCTCAAGAAGTGTTCCATAGTTAGTTTGATTTGGGGTTTTTGCCTATTTACAGCGAAGTCTGAGAAATAGACACCTCCTTCCCCTCCCCCACAACACACACAATAGATCGCCTTTTACATGCATTAATTTAATTTCAAATAGCAAATTCATAGTACCAGTTACCTTTGAGCGTCCAGTTTTTAAGGGTAGATAAAATTTTAAAGTGTACAGTATTAATTTTCTTCTTTCAGGTTGACTGTGTGACCGCTCTGGCAAAAGCACTTTGACAACTGTAAGAAGAGAGGGCATGCGCACCGCACGGAGGGAACTGTGGGGGCTGGAGTCCTTCCCAAGGTACTCTGCCTGGCTTCATGTTCAGCCGGGAAAGGAGGAACCCTCTTAAATACAGATTTCAAGGGTAAGGGGTTGCGCTGGGAATACATGATATCCTCTTAGCCAATCTAAATCAGTTGTTGAAATGAAAAAGAGGGAAAATAAACTGGTTTGTCAACTAGATTTAGGAAACCAGGTTAAAAGAGAAACTGAATTGTAGGAGGCAGAATAAACATACACTGCAGAGCTACCTTAAGTAGTACTGAGAATGGTAGTGACTAGGAAGCCAGTAATAGGAACCCTACCAATGAGAAAAGAATTGGAGTAAGGAGGAATAAGCCAGGGGAATAACTGAGAAACACTAACTTAAAATCTGACCATCCTTAAATACTTTTAGTATGTAATTATACCATAACATAAATGTGACATTAACCTTAGAAGGTAAGTAAAAATAGATTTTAATCATAAATTTTTGAAATTTTATTAAGATTTCTTTGTATTTAAATTTTCACTGAAGCCTGTACCACTTTTTTTTTTTTTTTTTTTTGGCGGTACTGGGGATGAACTCAGGACCTTCTGCATGCCAGGCAGGTGCTTATGCCATTGAGCTGTCTCCCCAACTCTTTTTTTCTTTTTTGAGACAGGATCTCATTTATAGTTCATATTGGTCTTGGACTCACTATGTAGCCCAGGCTGGCCTAGAACTCATGGAGATCCTGCTCCTGCCTCAGCTTCCCAAGTTCTAGAATTAAAGTAGTGCACTACCCCGCCCAACATTCTGTCACTAGTTTTAAAATTTTACCTGGTAGGCTTTCAATCAATTAACTTCTTTATTTTTACTTATTCCTTCAATAATTATTTAAAGTTCAACTCTTTCATACTAAAATATTTATTGAAATATGAATAAATAACTAGATATGTTTACTGTTTCACTGCATAGGACAGTGACTTCTTTATTCAAGACAAAAAGTAAGTAGTTTCTGTTTTATTTGCATATGTGCATGCATGCATGGGTACATGTGTGCACACATTGTGTGTGTGTGTGTGTGTTACTAAGAATTAAATCCATGGTCTCACATGTTAGGCAATGAAAAATTTTAACACTTAGCTATATCTAGCTTCAATTTTTTTTTATGTATAACTTCTTTTATTGATATGCCAGCCCTGGCCCCAGTGCTCACTGAAGCGACAATTGAGACTGGGCATGGTAGTGTGTGCCTATAATCCCAGCTCTTGGAAGGCAGTAAACAGGGGGATCACTACGAGTCCAATCTAGTAGTGAAACCCTGAAGACTCTGTAGAACCTTCCCTAAAATGCAAAAAAAAAAAAAAAAAAAAAAAAAAAAAAAATCTTCCTTTATTGACACTGAGGCTGAAATTTTGCAAAATATTAATATCACATTATTTGTAGCTTCTGAGAGCAATAGTTCCAGAGCCGGTTTGCTCACATAGGCAGAAGACAGAATTTCTTGTGGCCTCTGCTTCAGTGCCATTTACCCAAGGGGTTCAGAGTAAATGTCAGCTGATGACTATGCCCAATGAATTTAGAATTGAAAATGTTAAGCATCATTTAAACTTTTTTTTGTTGTTGTTAAGAGAGAGCTTACAGACAAGGTTAGGAGTTAACAATTACATAAAAAGAAACAAGCATCATTTAAACTTATCTTAATTTTTTATTTCCTTTCTGTGCAAATTAGAACTAAAGAACTAATAGAGGCCAATAAATCACAGGTAAATTTATTACTAAATGTAAGTCTTTGCTTCCAGTTATTTGTAAGGAAAAAAGGCAAAATTAACAATGTAGGAATCATTTTGAATGAATTGATATAGAATAACTAAATGCTTACTTCCTGTTAGTGTCTATTCCTCATTTTTGCTCTTTGCCTATACTTTCAAAGAAAGCCTGTGCTGGGCTGGGGATATAGCTCAGTGGTGCAATGCCTACCTGGCAAGTATGACGTCCTGAGTTCGATTCCCAGTACAAAAAAAAGATAACCTATGCCAGATCTGGTAATACATGCCTGTAATCCCAGCACTTGGAAGACTGAGGCAGGAAGACGTTAGTGAGTTTGAGGCCAGCCTGGGCTACACAGGGAGTTCAAGGCCAGCCTGAATTACACAGCAAGACCCTCTTTCAAGAAGAAGAAGGAGGAGAAGAAAATATTACATGTTCAAGCATTCTTAAATTTTAGAAAAAGGTCTCATAAAACTCTCAGGGCTTCCAGATTTTTTAAGTTATTTGAAATTGGTATATCATGATTGTATTAGTGGGCCTGGGATATAGCTCAGCAGCAGAAAGAAATGCCTATTTGGGAGGCTGAGGATTTGGCTCAGCAGTAGAATGCTTGCCTAGTAGGCTAGAAACCCTGGTTCAGTCCTCGGCACCAAAAACAAAACAAAAAACCCTGTTTGGCAAGCACAAGGTCCTGAGTTCAATCCCCTGTGCCAAAACAACAACAACAAAAGATTGTATTAGCAAAGTAGAAATTTTTTGTTATTCAGATATACTAGAAATCTTTTAGGGGCCAGGGGGATAACTCAGCATCATAAATGCCTGCCTGCCTGCCTGGCAAGTGGAAGGTCCTGAGTTGGACACCCAGTACCACCAAAAAAAAAAAAAATGGGGGGGGGAGGGACAGGATGTGGTGGCACACACCTGTAATCCCAGCACTTGGGAGGCTGAGGCAGAAGGATCAGTGTGAGTTTGAGACCAGCCTGGGCTACAAAAGTGAGCTCAAGGCCAACCTGAACTGCATAGTGAGACCTTGTCTCAAACAGGAGAGAGAGAGAGAGAGACAGAGAGAGAGAGAGAGAGAGAGAGAGAGAGAGAGAGAGAGAGAGAGAGAGAAATGGTTTAGTTAAACATTAATCCACTTGACACCATGTGCAGGTCTACTAAAAATTCACACAATAGAGAAAAATAAACTTTGTTTCTGATCCTCGATAAATGATAATTATTTTTGTCCACACTTAATGCAATTTTATTGTATTTCAAAATGATCTAATCTCTGATCTTTCTTTCCTAATATCATTATTCAAATCTAAAAAGAAAATTATGGGGCCAGTGAGATAATTTAGCAGACTAAAGCGCCTGCTTAGGCAAGTTGAGGCAAGCACAGGAACTACAGATCCATGGGCATCAGATACCACACCAGCCCTGCCTCCAGGGCCGACTGAGCCGACTAGAGTCCTGGCATGGTGGCACACGCCTGTAAGCCTAGGGCTGGAGAGGATGAAAGTGAGAGGATCACCATGAGTCTGAGCTGCATAGTGCAACACTGTAACAACCAAATACATTAAAAAATAAATGAACGAACAAATAAACAAATGAGTGAATGAAAATTACTCAAATAACAGCAAGGTAAACTGGGTATGGTGGCACACACATATAATCTCAACACTCAGGAGACTGAGGCAGGGAGAGGCTGAGACAGTAACATTGCCAGAACTTTGAAACTAGTGTAGCTTAAATAGTAAGCTCAAGGCCAATCTGGAGTACATAGTGAGACTCTGTCTCAAAAACAAACAGAGCCTGGGGAGATTATCTCAGCAGTCTAAGCACCTGTCTGGCAAGCACAGAGACCCAAGTTAGGCCCTTGGTACCACATGCCATGCCCATGCCATGCTGGCCACCAAAACTGGTTGTGGTGGCACACACCTATAATTACAGCACTGGGTTGGCTTAGACAGGTGAATCACTATGAGTCTGAACGGCATAGAGAGACCTTGTAACAAATAGTCGGCCAGGGAGATAGCTCCATGGCACAAGTGCCTGCCTGGCAAGTGCAAGGTCATGAGTTCGAACTTCAGTCCCACAAAAAAGATTTAAAAAAAAAAAAAAAAA
>PVKN010039146.1:0-10932 GCA_004027915.1 Capromys pilorides | reverse complement strand
ATAGCCATTAACAGAAATAAGAAACAGGAAATGAATAAGGTATACAAACCATAAGAATAGCACCTACAACTGTTTAAAATTTTAATTATAAAAGAAAGCATTGAATAAAAAAGTGAATAAAGACAAACAGCTTTAAAATGATTCTCTAAAAACTTAAACTGAATTAGAACATTTTGTTTTATGTATAATGGTTAATTATTACACTTGCTAGTAATTAAAAATGTAATAGTCTCATTTCTTACCCATGTTATCTACCACATAATGACAGGCAAATCCAAAAGAACTTGAGCCTGTAAAATTCCTTTACTTTTACTTTATGTATGTTCATTTAAGAAGTACTGAAAACGGAAATTATAGAGTGTCAGAGCTGCTTCTGCCAAGTCCAAACCTGAGAAGTGCGTGCCCCCGATGCCTGGCCCACGTGCATTCCCAGTTCCTTCTGGTTCTAAGTCCAAGATGGCCAGACTCAAGGATCAGCTGATTGTGATCTCCTTATGGAGGAACAGGTGCCCCAGAATAAGATCACGGTTGTCGGGGTTTGTGCTGTTGGCATGGCCTGTGCCATCAGTATCTTAATGAAGGACTTGGCAGATGAATTTGCTCTTGTTGATGTCATGGAAGACAAACTGAAGGGAGAGATGATGGATCTCCAACATGGCAGCCTTTTCCTTAGGATGCCAAAAATTGTCTCTGGCAAAGACTGTAATGTAACCTCAAACTTCAAGCTGGTTATTATCACTGCTGGAGCATGTCGGCAAGAGGGACAGAGCCATCTTAATTTGGTGCAGTGTAATGTGAACATCTTCACATTCATCAATCCTAATGTTGTAAAGTACAGTCCCAACTGCAAGTTGCTTGTTGTGCCCAACCCAGTGGATATCTTGAAGATAAGCTTGGAAGATAAGCAGCTTTCCCAAGAACCGTGTTATCGGCAGTGATTACAACCTGAATTCAGCCCGCTTCTGCTACCTGATGGGAGAAAGGCTGGGCGTGCACCCCCTGAGATGCCATGGCTGGATCCTCGGGGAGCATGGAGATTCCAGCATCCCTGTGTGGAGTGGCGTGAATGTTGCTGGTGTCACCCTGAAGAATCTGCATTCTGAGTCAGGAACTGATGGGGATAAGGAGCATTGGAAAGAGGTTCACAGATAGGTGGCTGACAGTGCTTATGAAGTGATCAAACTAAAAGGCTACACATCCTGAGTCACTGGACTATTGGTGGCAGATCTGGTAGAAAGTATAAGGTAGAATCTTAGGAGGGTGCATCCAATTTCTACCATGATTAAGGGGCTCTATGGATTCAAGGATGATGTCTTCCTCAGTGTCCCTTGTGTTCTGGGACAGAAAGGGATCTCTGGTGTTGTGAAGGTGACTCTGACTCCTGAGGAAGAGGCACATTTGAAGAAGAGTGCAGATACCCTGTGGTTGATCCAGAAGGAGCTGTAGTTTTAAAGTCTTCCAGTGTCACCACATCCCTATTTAGGCTACAGGAGGGTTTAGCTGGAGTTATGCCAGTTTTCCTTTTAAACCGACATGTACTTTAAGATGGCCTGGAGAAAATATCAGTTTCTGAAAATTAGAAGTAGAAACGGTTCACAAAACCCCACAGCTCTGTCCTGATGCTGGATGGTGCTGCACTTGCAGTCCTGGTTAGTATGAAGCAGCCCAGCATCTCTGAGACACCTCACTGCGCAGGCTCCAGTTACTCTGTTACACAGCTTCACTCACCAAGCCTTGTCTGATCTTTCCCCAGTGTACAAATCCAATACTACATGTCCTGTGCATAAATTTTAAAGGATTTTGTGTAATACATGTAGCGTATATTGCTGTATAATGTAAAAAGATCCAGCTGTGAACAGTGCAATCCGGTGTCACACTAACTACAATACCAAATAACCTTGAACAGTGGTTACTATTAAAGAAAAGTAAAAAAAGAAAGAAAATGGAAATTATGGACAGCATTACAAGAAGCTGACTTGTTTGTCTCAGATGCTGAAATGTTCCAGTTTCCCAATTTCAAGAGAACAGTGTAAATGCATACATTTAAAAAGTGCTACAGAAACTGAACATGGAAGCACATGCTTGGAGTCCCAGCTACTTGGCCAGCTGCAGCAGGAGGACCACAGGAATCCAGGACTTGGAGGCCAGCCTGGTCAACAGGGTGAGACTTCTTATCATTAATCAACAACAACAAAAGTGTCATAAAAATAATTACAATCAGGTTTTCTCAATCTTGAAGCAACAACAAAACTTAGGAAATAAATTATTGGATGATAGAAATACTTTTGTTTCAGTATTCCTTGTAGAGAGAATCCTGGAAATTGTTTCATGCAACTCAGAATCTGTACTGAAGGCTTGTGACCATCTGGGAATGGTGCTCAGACGGGGCCTTTCAGGCACTGTTAATCACGTGCAGAGCACTGGGAAGCCTTTCCACAAACACCACAGGCCTACACTCCACCAATCACAAGGATCTGACAGCCCTAAACTGAGCGGTAGAACCAGGAGGAAAGAAGCAGTAATGTTTTCCTCATTTCTCCAGTGGATGCCTATATGACTTTTTAAGAGCATCTTTAGCATTAATGTTTCTCTATGCATCTAAATAAAAACAAGTTCAACCACAAAGAACCCATTATATTTTATGATAAAATGTACTATTGAGAAAGTGTTCATTTTGGGGGCAAGAGTGAAAATCCTTCTTTCTTGAATATACTGCATGAACACTTTCAATGTTAATGGCAATGTGTCTTACTGTAATAAAATTTCTTAAAAATATGATCAGTATCGATAGTATTTCTTGACCGTTTCAATCCTAACTCCACGTACAATAAAAGAAAGGCATGCTTGATTTTTTTTTTTTTTTCTATTTTAGGGAAGGGTATTCAGGGTATTACTACTAGATCGGACTCATAGTGATCTGTCTGTTTACAGCCTCCCAAGAGCTGGGATGACAGGCACACCACCATGCCCAGTCTCAATAACTGTCTCAGTGTGCCCCAGGGAGGGAGCAGGGCCAGCATGACAGGCCAGGAATTGAACCCTTGGCCTCTGTGCCTGCTTACAGGCGCTTTAAACCACTGAGCTATTTGGCCGGCACTAAGAAAAGCAGGCTTGAAAATCACTTCTCATTCCACTCCATTATGGATAATATTTTCCTTTCCATAGACTGATCAAAATTTTCCCAAATGAAATGTATAACACATATTCAGCTAACAGTGACAGAATAAAACCAAGACACACAGTAAAATATACCTTTCAAATAAACAGTGAATTTCAGATAAACAATGAACTTTTAAATTTCGGAAATCTGAATTTTAAATAAATGAAAGAACATTTTTAGTATGCTACATAGGATCTACTTATACTAAAAAATATTCACTGATTATCTGAAATACAAATTTGACTGGGTGTCTTGTATGTATATTTGCTACTCTGACAGCCCTGCAGGTACCTGGCCTAACACTTCCGGTGGGCAGTATGTCAGCCAAGCTGTCATCCATGTGGGAATAAAAGAAGTGCTTCTGTGGTGGTGCACAGCCAGGAAGACACAGAAGAAAACAGGTGATTGGGCAGCTGTGTATCAAGAACCTGATGCCATGAGAAGAGAAGAGACGGGTGTCCGCAGTGTGGAAGAGGACAAGTAGTCACTGGCCAGTGGTGGCAACAGGATGGGAGCAGCCTGGGATGGGCGGATCCCAGCTAGGCTTGTGGTCCCAAGCAGCTCTTTTTGTCCCACTGCTGATTTTCTCCTCATGACAGTGAACTTTAGAGGCAGTAAATGATAAACTACAGTGGACACTGAGATATTTTCAGATTGAGAAATAATTTGAAGATACAGGAACTGCCATAGTTACGCATATTTTCTTGGAATTAATTTTTTAAATCAGTACTTTTATACTTAAGGTTAACAAAGCATGTAATTGCAACCTTTGATTTCCCTCTTATTGACATTCAGGAGTGCTCAGTGGAGACGAAGAGGGCTGGAATATCCCATTAAACAGGGATTCCTAAGCAATGACCTGCTGGACTTCCCAAGTTCTGTATCATGACGCTATTTCCCCTTAAAAGGAAGTCACAAAGTCAACTTATTTTCTTCCCAGACATTAAAACTTTCCGGCTTCTGAACTTCAAGAGAAGGGCATGCATTTTAGAAGTGTCACTAATATTAACTGTAATCATGCCTTCCTAATCTTGCACAAAAACCCTCCAATGAGTTATTATCCATGCAAAAACTGAATTGACCCTTCTTTGTAAACAGAATTGTTTTGTGTAGCTCAGAATTTGTATTGAAGGTTGCTCATCAACCCAGCTGGGAGGTCTTCCACCCTTTTTAACCTGTCCTGCTACCACTTTCCCATCTCCAGGTACCGGAGACCTGAGGTGATTTTCTCTTCAACTTTGTGTTTTAGGTTTGCAGCTTTTCTTTCTCCTTTCTTCTTTCCTCTCTTCCCCTCCCCTCTTCATCTCCCCCCTCCTCCCCTCCTCAGACACTGCAACAGAATAAACTAAACCAACATATATACAAATTTTAAACAATGCCACATTAAAAAGGAAAAGGGAAAAATATACTGGTACAATATTAAAGTTAGAAGGCTGGGCATGGTAGAGCACGCCTGTAATCCCAGCACTTGGAAGGCTAAGGCAGGAGGACTGGTGCAAGTTCAAGACCAGCATGGGCTACAAAAGTGAGCTCAACGCCACCTGAACTACACAGGAGACCCTGTCTCAAAAAGACCAAAAAAAAAAAAAAAAAAATTAAAGTTAGAATCAGGAAATACAATCAGCATGCTACCCAACCTAAGCAACAAGCTGATGAGGGTTAAAACGAAGAAAAGGTTTTCTGATCAGGTTAGCGTAGATGTGGAAGCAAGGAATGGCTAGAGATGCCCCCTGCTGAAGGAGGAAATGGAGGAGCCAAGTCTGCACCTCTGGCAATGATCACATAGCCCTCCTTGAGAAGGAAGCGCTTCCTTGAGAGGGAGGCACTTATTTGGCACCAAAAGAGCTCCTTACTGTGTCTTGCTTTGAGGCTGGTTATTCATTGGGTTGTGCAGCAGAGCTGAGAAAATGGATTTAATATTTTCTGAAGTATTTACTTCCTTGTATTCCAAGGCTATAACCTGAACACGGTTTTTATATGAGGATATGTGTCAGTGTAATAAGGAAACTCAATCAGATATCTATCCAATTGTTCTTGGTATTTAGCAACATCTCTAAAATTACTTTTTAAACATTTTTTATCTGCCAAAGATGGGAAATAGAGTTAAGTACACAAATGGCTTTGGGCAATCTGCTGCAGAGAACTGCTTTAAGCGTGGCATAAACATGCCAAATCAATAACTTGTTTCTTTATCTGCATGTGCCATGAAAATCTGGCTATTATAGAGTGCCGGATCCATTAAAAACTGAATTTGCTATTTCCAGACAGCAGATAGCTCAAAGCTCACTAGGGCCAGCAGGCAAGACTCCAGATTCAGATCTCCTTCTCTACAACAACTCAAAGCACTCTTTCGCTACATTATGTAGTGAAGCCATGACAATTCTGAGACTGCCTCAGGATGCAATCAGACGGCCACCATTCTTCACACAGACAGAGCTGGGTGAGGTGACTCTGGCCTTGCAAAGTCACTGGACAGATCTGATTAATGGAGAAATGTAAACCAATAAATTATTTCTCAAATGAAACTGCCCTGTTTTGTTTAGGAGGTATAAAATACATTATTTATGAAACTTAATGTCATAGAGACTCTTTAGGGAAGAAAGGATGGTAGTACAACCTGAGAGTTTTGATGCAGATTTTTGCTGTGTTCTTTTGCTCAAAGCAGCAGAAAATATTATTTTACATTTTATTATATAATATTTCATCGTAAATTACAAGACATGAATTTCAGATGTACTCATGAGCAGTTCTTCCAGAAGTCTTAGGAAGTGTGGATTACTGAAATGCGTATCAATTTTTGCAGTGAATACAGTTGAAATTAATTGTACTGACGTATTACTTATAATTATTCCACTTGTTATGTCTAAAGAAGCTTTCCTTAACATAATAATATAATCATTAAAAAGACTAGTATTTTACAGTATCTAATTACAAATAAGTAATTTGGAGTAATATTGGTTCTTTGTCCTCCTTTCGTCTGCTCACACACGCCTCTGTCTGCTACCTGACTACATACATATGTTCAACCATTCTTCTATTTTTTATCCAAATTCTCTACAGCAATACTTCATTTACTCAGACCTTATTAAGAACAACCAGCTGTTGCTAAGAGTTCTCAAGATAAGTACAACTTGTTCCTAAAATACCAATGTTTTCAAATAGGATACATACATCTTTACTATTTTTAAGCATAACATCTGCTTCTTGATGTAAATTAATCCCAATTATTTTACCCTGGGACTACTAAAATGTATGGAGAGATCTGGGTTTTGGAGTGCTAAATTAAGTGGGCTTGGGCAGCTGCACATTTAGAGTTCCTCTGTTAATGACCTACAGGTTTTACAGCCTGGCCTTGCTTTCATTTGGTTTGCTGTCACTTCTTGCTGGAGCTCTGAATTCTTGAAGCAATAACCACCTTCTTTTTAACTGCTGTTGGAGTTGACTGTGGTTTGGGCAACCAGCCATCTCTGTTTACGAAACTTGATTTAAACAAAAGAATGGACTGTTGATGACGAGGGACTGAAGGAGTGATGGGGGTGGGGATTAGAGAGTTATTCAAATAGTTGGGTACAGTTGGCTTTCTTGAAAAGTCTTCAGCTGTGTTTTAGATGGTGCAGATTGCTGCACAAAAGATCACTGGCTGAATAAAATATTTATGTTTGTTTTCTTTCTACTCATGGACAAACATAAGAAGTGGGTATGCCATGGCTGTTTTTACACATTAAAATTTGTTCACAGTTCAACTGACACGTGTAGGTATGTTAAAAAACTATTAGCATAACTATATTCTCTTAAAGAAGAAAAGCTCATTTCACCAACATGGGACTATATAACAATGTTTCTTCTCAGCAATTTATGTCTATATTGTTAATATAGTTATAAAAGTACTAGAGTTACTAAGGAAATGAGAAACTCCTTTTACAAAACACAGAAATTATAATAGTGACAAGTGCTTAAAGACTCAGTTTTAATAGTATAATAGATATTAATTTACTCAGATTAACTATACTTAGGAGCTTATTCAACTTCGCAGATGTTAAAAACTGCTACAGTCCTAAACAGAATCTTCTTTTTCCTTCCAAATATTTTCATACTTCATAAGTGTTTACTTTGGCAAATTATAACTATCTGTGATGTGCTAATAAATCTAAATTTTCTTCTGAACATAAAACTTGCAAAGTCTAACAGGAGAAAAGAAGAGAAAGATATATCTTTTATATACCTAATAAAATTTTCTTTAGGCCAAAGTCATGCCACCCATGCTAATTTGCCTAGCTTTCATAAAATGTTCTAATTATACTTTAGCTAATTTACCGCTGATCTATGCAAAGGGAAAACTCAAACTCAGTGTGACATTCTATGACCTAAAAGGTCTCTTGCCTTGTAACCCTCCCTGGTAGTCAGTGCGGTATGTTTTTAGAAAATATAAGCTATGTTTACTATTTATTAAAATAACAGAATTGCATACAGTACAATCAGATTACCAGCTATTTTGGATTATCTTTCTAATGTTTCCTTTTATTAGGGCAGATCAATAGGAATTAGCTTTGGTTGAGTCTTCTTATCCAAAGCCTTTTATACAAGTCCTTTTAATTTTTTCAAAATTATAAGAATTCTTACAATTTTTAAAAAATTCGCATGGAACGAGAGACAGCAGTCCCAAGTGAAATCCTTTCAGTCTCAAGTGATATTTCTCAGTGTAATAAATGAGGCATTTCCTAAGGCTCCTTTTGGGTGCACACTTTGCTTGGAGGTTTATTTGCTTTGTGCAACAGCATTTAAGAGAAAACCAACTGACCATTTACAACCTAAACAATGGCTTCAGGGTGTGATTAAGAAATGCACCTGGCCTCACTCAAACAACACGTTTGCTTAACCTGGTGACTTTCCTGTGTCTGGGGTCAGGCTGGAGCAATCTTTGTTGGGAGGAGGAAAGACTAAATATAACCAACTCACTGAGAACAAAACAGTCTACTAACTGCCCTTTGTAATTACAACTGTTTTAACAGGTTCCAGTAGGCAAGGCTATCCTTTAAGTGACCACTATAATTTGGGATGAAATCCCAGGAAATTATGACAACATCAGAATAGGCATTTTCATTTCTGCGTTTGCTCAGCAATAACTAACCCACTGAAATGCTGAGCTCTCTTTCTTCAGCATAAATGTAGGTCAAGGGGAAAATTAACACTAAAAAGAATTTAGCCAGAGAAGAAAAGAATACCAGAATGTTTATCTCTAGCAACAATCCATAGCTTATTTTAGTTTACATCCTTTTTATTGTGGAAAATTTCCATCACATAGACAAATATACAAAGGAATGAACCCCAGAAACACATCACTCAGTTTGGCAATCACCAATACATGCTACACCTTACTTTACCATACTCTCTGCACTTCACTCTTTTTGAAGGAAAATCTCAGACAGCTGATATTTTATTTTATGCAAGTTTTCACTTATAATGTACGTGTATATTTTTCTAAAGTTCACTCCAGAAGTCTCACTGAGCATGAGTTGTTTAAACCAATTTTAACTACATTTTGTAAAACTTTTTACATTGAGAAATAACTGACTAGAAAACTAATTTGCTTGAGTATAATTGGATGATTACATACTCTCCAGAATTTAATTATGAGGGGTATTCTAAGATCCAGAACACAGTGCCTGCTATTTTATCCTTGTGGTTCTAATCTTTATACACATTCTAATCAATAAAAGACAAAGCTAAAAGTAATACCGTTAGACTTGCCTGGCTGCAGTTTCAAAATACTTGGAGGAGGATACTAGGGGTCCAGGAGCTGCCTACAATGAAAGAGTCCCCTTTCCTTTACTACACATATGCAGAGTAAAACAGAAAGTCAATGGACCAAACCTTAGGAGCTTAAAATAAATCACTCATCAAGCAGTCTATCTATTTGCAATGATTTATTATCTATTTTAAAGCAAAGATCAAAACTCCATCTAGCATTTATATTCAGTTCTTCATTGCCTGATGACTAATTTGTTGGGGAATGAAATCTTCACAAGAGAAGCCAAAGTAATCTGAGGTGACTTTGATACAATGCCATGAGGATATGAAGAGGAAGCTGCTAGAAGGTGTAAACGGCTACGTTCCACTAAGAGCTCTAGTAAAGGAATAATGGAATTTCTCCTTGACTTGTGAATTTTAAAATTTGCTACACGTGGGCAAAATTTAGACAAGCCAGGCAAAACCTCTGATTTGTCATAGCTTTCTATTGTTCTTAAATTTTAGCTTTAGCCACTACTGCATTTATGTTAATTACAAGCCTTCATCTAAAAAAATGTAACATTCCCATGGAAATCTGGCCAACCTTATTCCTTTTCCTGTGTGTTACTTATCAGCGAGCACCTTCCCTCTGCATTGTGAGACACTCCTGGCTCTCTCAATCTTTCTAATTTCTCTGTTCTGTAAAGTGAATGATTTAGCTTGAAAAACTAAGTTGAAATAATTTTTAGCATAGTATTTCATATCATAAGGAACATAAATGAACATATGCAGAATACCTCTTTTACAAATCTTTTGGTGCTTCAGTCCATTGGTTATCTTAGAAACACTAGAAATTACTTAAATTCCTTAACTTCCACGAACAACTGGCACCATTTTTCTCCCCTGAATCCAGACATCTCTGTATTCTCAGCTGAGGAAAGTAGTTTTCACACTAGTTATTTTGGCTAGTTAAAAAATCCCCACCACATGTCTGCCTGTAAATTCATAGATAAAGATTTGAGTTTATATTAGCATTTCAACTGTGCAAATTTTGTTTGCTTGTGAAATCACCTCAAATTAACAGATTTATTGGAACCTTACATGGCATAAAAATTTAACATAAGCCTTAGAAATCCTGAAATCTATTTTCCCATGAAGATGTGGAAATGTTAAGTATTTTTTAAAAATGGGTCTAAATATGTGTTTCTTTTTATAGAAGCCTTACAAATATATGGTGAAATACAAATGAAGATATGCCTGAGAATTTTTCAAATATGGGTGTTGGAGAATGTGGGGTATAAAATAAAACAAGAATGGCTATGAATTTTCACAAAGTAGTAAAACGAGTCCACAGGAGCCATTACACTCTGTCTTCTTTTCACTAAAAATGTTCCTAGTTAATATTTTATATGCACTGCTATGCACTGTGTTTTGTAAAGACTATTCCTTGGAAAAATAACTATCAGAGCAAACGAATTAAGATTTGCAGTCAACATTTTAACTATCCTTACCAATCCAAAAACCTTGTTTACTAGTTATAAGATTTGAAAAGAAAAAAAAAAAGAAAAAAAAACAAAAGCTCCAAAAGAACAACTTTATCAACAGCAGCAACAACAACAGACTCTCACTTTCAAGTCTTAATTTAGTGACAGTGACGTTTTTCGAGGTCCTGGCAGTAGACCATATAGGCTCGTTTACACACACTAGGCAAGTGGCTCTGTCCCTGAGATACAACTGCAGCCTCCTGAAACTATGTTTTCATGTGAATAAAATATATTCGTTTTATTTAAACGCAAAATTTCTGCTCTTGAGGGATGAATAATTAAAATATAAATTAATCTGTAAATGTACTTCAAAACCACCACATGCTGATTAGACATTAGTTCAGAAGGCATTTAACTAAATAATAGTCCTAGAATGTTTTCTAATGAAAATACTAATCATCAAAAACCCAATATGTGAATAAAACTTTTCTCTTACCTTGTGATCATATGGATTGTAAGAATGAAATATCTGAGACAGATCTTTTGTTCTTTGCTTTTTCT
>PVKN010039145.1:0-10941 GCA_004027915.1 Capromys pilorides | reverse complement strand
CCTGAGCTGCACTGCCAGCCCCAAATGTGGGCCTTTGATCCCAGGACTTTCTGACTTTGCTTTGATCCCAGGACTTTCTTCCCTTCTGTCTTCTTCCTTTTGTCTCTACTTTTTGGTTTTCCTTTCTTTTCCAGTCCATGCTCTCATCGGTTCATCACTCATTTCTTGTCTCATGGAAACACCCCAGAATTAGTGTCTCTCCTCAGCTTCGAGAATGTCTTCTAACCTTATTTCCCCACCTTGGATACAGGCGGAGTCCTTCTGCTCAATCCTGTAGGCCTTAGTGCTCCAGATTCCATGGTTGGGAGTTAGGTGTGAGAAGCAGAAGGGGAACCCCTCAGTGGGCACCATGGGCACTGTGGGCAGAGGGTTGTGTCTTGCACAGTTTGCTCTACCCTAGGCAAAGCTTCTGGCTTCTATCTCTCAGTGCCTGGACTCCCTCCTGATGCAGAGACAGCCCTGCCTCTTCAGCCAGCTTGGGCTGACTTCACACCTCTGTCTTCACTCTTCTCCAGGGGCTGTTGTCTTCAGACGTGCGGCCACCGCGCTATTTGACTGAGCTTTGGCACTGCCGTAGTCACAGTGTACCCACACAAAGCTGTCTCTGCTCTTCTAGATGCTCGGGTCTCTGTGTGTCTGACAGGTATTGCTCCAAGCTGTGGGCTTGCTGCAATTTCCCCATGCTTGAGTTGCCTGGATCAGAGGTTCAGGCTGCAGCCCTGGCCCTCAGGAAATGCGATGGGTGAATCTCAGGGGTCTGCGACTTTGTGCCTGTGCCTGCGCTCCTGTGCCCAGCCTGTGCTTGTGCCTGTGCCTGCGCTCCTGTGCCCAGCCTGTGCCTGTGCCCAGCCTGTACCTGTGCCCGTGCCTAAGCCTGTGCCTGTGCCTATGCCCATGCCTATGCCCAGCCTGCACCTGTGCCCAGCCTGTGTCCAGCCTGTGCCCAACCTGTGCCTGTGCCTGTACCTGCGCCTGCGTCTGTGCCTGTGCCCAGCCTGTGCCTGTGCCTGTACCTGCGCCTGCATCTGTGCCTATGCCTATGCCTGCGCCTGTGCCTGTGCCTGTGCCCGTGCCTATGCCCGTGCCTATGCCCGTGCCTATGCCCGTGCCTGTGCCCAACCTGTGCCTGTTCCTGTGCCTGTGGCTGTCTCTGTCTCCTGTGGTACTGAGGATTGAACCTAGAGCCTTTGCAACCCTTTTTCAAATTTATTATTTGAGACAGGGTCTCACCACATTGCTAAATTGGGCAGTCAGGCGTTGAACTTATGATCCTTTTGCCTCAGCCTCACAGAGTTCTGAGATTACAGATGAAGCCCTCTTGCCTGGCTTGCAGCTATTTTATGACATCAAAAAAAATGTGTTTCATTCCAAGATAATCTACACAAAATGAGATACACATACCATGGGTCACCTGAAGCAGTTGGGCACCGAGGCAGGTCGAGGCAGTGGCAGAGAGGGCACACAGACTGGCACAGACCACAGGGTTCATGGTCCAGTGCCACATCCCACTGCACAACCCAGGACAGCACTCCCCTGTGCGGAAGCCAGTAGCTGTGAGAGCATCCAGGGAATGGGTTCTACCTCAAGGCTCCTGTGAGAGTGGAAGGAAAGAACACCGGCCAGGCAGCCAGCCCTGCTTATGAGGCAGCCACACTCAATTTCAGCTCTGATTTTGTGTTCTCTGGTGGCCTCAGCATTGGTAAGACTCCTGAGAAAACCCAGCAAAGGTGGACTTTGTGGGGAAGTGATTGCTAGATCCAAGTGAAGGCAAGTGCCGAATAAGCCAAGCTTTCACAGATGTTTAAATAAAGACAAGCAGTGTGAAATGGAGTTGTCTCACCAGGCTGGCGGAACTCACAGGAACATGCCCTAGAGCGGTTGGGCTGTGCTCACTGCTGTTTGCTCTTCAGCGAAACTTCATCTGTCCAACACCATCCATGTTAACAGGATTTTTATTGGTTCTGTCATTTTGTTTGTATTTAATTCATACTTTTTTTTTTTTTTTGGCTTTTACATGAAGGCTCTAAGCATCAGTCTATATCTAGTTTCATCATATTTAGCTAACTTTATAAAAATAATTGAAGTCAATGTTGTGCTTTAAAAGGTGCCCATAAGCTTTTCCAGTCTGGAGTACCCTGCTCTGAGTCTTTCCCCTTGGAATTCTGGTGAAAGAAGATTTCCTATGAGTGTAGGAACTTTCCTGTTACATGTGTGGTGGGCAAGCCCAGTGGGGAGCAGCCTGGACCTAGGGGGCAAAGTGATCAAACAAATCTCTCCCAGGCACCAGCAGAGCCAGCAGCCTCTTCCCATTTTGCTCACTCCTGAGGTTTTGAGTGTTAAGTGTTTATTTTGTGACTCAGTTGATCATGGTGTTACCCCTACCCCCAGTATTTCTGCCATTACCTTGCATTTAGAGTCTTTGAGAATAATGGTCTATATGGGATAACATGTTTCTTGTTTATTGGAATCATTTGGGGGTAGTTTGTCCCCCAATTCATAGGCTGGAAGCTTTGTTCCCAGTGTGAAATATTAAGGTGTTAGTCTCAAAAAAATCAGAAATGATGCCAGGTGCGGTGGTACATATCTGTGCTCTTAGCACTTGGGAGGCCAAGGCAAGAGGATAACTGTGAATTAGAGACCAGCCTGGGCTACATAGTGAATTCAAGGCCAGCCTTCACTCACTACATAGTGAGATCCTGAAAATGAAAGGACCTGGGGATGTAGTTCAGTGCAGAAGCCCTGGGTTCCATCCTCAGTACTGCCAAAAATAAAAAATAAGTTTAGTGGAAGGTAATTAAGTCATGGGGCGTTGCCTTCAGCATGGATTATTGCTGGGCCTGTGGAGTGGACCTGTTCTCAGGAGAGGAGGTTGTCTGCATAAGACAAAGCTGCCCACCACCCACCCACTTATACGTGACTGCTTCCCACTCAGCTAGTTCTTTTTCTGCTTCTTTGTGTTGCAACTCAGCGAAGGGGGCCCTTCCCAGAAGCTGAACAGATGGGACGGGTCAATCTGGGATTTAGAGGCTCCCACATTATAAGCTAAATGTCCCTTCTTTATGAAGTACCCAGAGTCAGGTATTCTGTTTTAGTAACACAAAACAGACTAAGTCACTTATGTAAGTAGGGTGTCAGTAAGGGGGACCGTGACATCTAGATGTGATTAATCCAAACTTCCTCTTCCTCCTGTGCTTGGATCTGGAGAGGACCAGTGTTCCTCTAAAGTTTCTGTAGATTTTTAGGGGTGTTTTTCTGTTCTTTTTTTGTGGTACTGAGGACTGAACCTGGGGAACGCTGAGCTACAACATCTCTAGCCCTTTCAATTTTTAAATTTTGAGATATTGTCTTGCTAAGTCGTGTGGGCTGGCTTCAAACTTACAGTCTTCCTGCCTCAGCTTCCTTAGTAGCTGGGCTCACAGGCCTATTCCACCATTCATGCCTTCTGGGAGCACTTACATGTTCACAGTTAGATTTTGCTCCCGGTACCTGCTTATACAGAGAGCCTATTTCTACCTTTGCGTCGTGTGGTTGCCTCTTCCTTTTTCTCTGCATTAGCCTCCCTCTGAACAGAATTTGTCCTTTTCCTTCATTTGTATCAGAACCTACAAAGATTTTGCTTATGTGGTAGATGTTAATGAAGGTTGAATGATATTTGGCTAGATGGAGTGAAATGAAGAGAAGGAAGAGGGCTTGCTTCATACAACACAAATGACTTCCAGTCAACAGCCTGACCTCCTTCTTCTTGCCTGTCTTACAGCTATGCGGCCTTTCTGCTTGACCTCATCCTGTCCTCTGATAGAGACCACTATGAAGTGGTTCTGAGTAGGATTTAAATTAACGAATCGGTTTTCCATATTTACTTGTGGGTTTTCCAAAGCTTAAGTTCCTCGTCTGGAGATGACAAGTGGACTCAGTAAGTGAACCTCTGTGAGTTGCTGGTCTGGTCTGAGACCTATAGTGGCCTGTAAAACCATGATACCTCCAAGGACAAGACAAGGTCATAGCTACAGACACTAATAGTGCACCAGCTTCTATTAACTAGATAAAGACCATAGCTGCAAGCATGTCATTGCTGTTGAAGGCCTTCCTGGAGATAACATAGTTCTTCTAAATTAACACAATGTCTTATTTGGTGAAGTCTTTGAAGGGATTCCCAAGTCCTGCCCAGATTTCTCCATTTTGTTCAATACTCCCCTCCTTTGTTTGTTGTTTGATGACTAAATAAATATGAGCTGCCTAGAGAAATTCTTTGTCTTAGTCCCCCTTACCCCGAGAATCTCGAATTCTATTAGAGGATTTTGATCCACCTGGAGCCCTAAAATAATAGCATTTGTCTCTTTTATTTAAGCCTTCATTGTCCACTACTTTAGGAGATTGAAGGCCTGATTGGTCTGCAATAACTAAGCAATAACATTAATACAGTAGTTCTATTTTACTTTTTTCTTCTTCCACCCTTAAACTTGTAGTCCTTTCTAACAGAGCTGTTTTGCTGTCTGTTTTCCAGCTCTGTCTTGAGACTCTCCCTTTGCCCTGATGCAGCCTGCAGCCAGCACAAAGCTTTTCCTTCCAGTTCATAGTCAGCTGGCTCCAAGGCAGGGCACCAAGGCAGGTGGCCTGGCAGAGGATAAACAGTCCATAGCAGGGTAGGCAACAAAGCAGCAGAGCAGTAAGCAGCCGCCTCCCTTTCTTGCTTATCCCATCCAGGCTATAAGACTTTTAGGCAGTGCTACCCATACCCAGAGTGGGCTTCCCATTATCCGCACCCAGAACTTTGATAAACTAATTAGTAGAATAATCCATACCATATGACCCTAATCCCAGCATCATACACTCTAGATCCACCCACTTCTGAAAAGCCCCATCTATGAGCACATGAGGCTTTGGGAAGACATCTAGATATAAAATATAACACCTACCATCTCATGACTTTCTGTTTGACCTTGACTCTAGTCACTGGGCCTCATTTTCCCAACTGTACATTGAAGGATTGGATGAGATGTTTCTATAGTTGTTTTTAGCTCTAATTTCTGACAGTCTAGGTCAGATAGAAAAGGAAGACTGATCAGAACCGTGGTTGTTCCTGTTTCTGCTATGGTCTCGTCAGTAAATGTTGGGTGACTTTCCCCTCTGCTTTGGAATTCTCTGCTATCCTGAGATACCCTAGATCATGTGGCAAGGTGGTAGAAGAGGAAATGTAGAGTGGAAGACATGGACAGGGGTTCTCTTGGGGGGTGGTGACTGGGACTCATGAGGCCTGCTCCTCAATAGGCTTCATCATAGAGGACCCAGTGTATTTAAAAAAATCCAACCTGGGGATAGCCATCGTATGAAGTCTGAGTCTATACCCCTCATTTCCGAGGCTCACACCCATTTCCAAGGGCCCAAGCCTCCATAGCTTGCTTTGGCCTTTGGCCTTTCTTTATCTTCTAGATCCACACAATGGCCACAATGTCCAATTCTGCAAAACTTCAACAAAGCCTGCTTTGAGCCACAGTGAATATCAGGCAAGCGATCATGAGTCCCTTCTTCAGGGAGCCCATAATGCTGGTGGGACTATCGTGTACCCAATGCCATGAGAGAAGGCAGTGTCTTCAGCCCAGAAAAGACCAAGAGAGCATTTCCTACTGGGTTATCTAGAATGACGAGACTGAACTGCTGAGGGTACAGTGCGACACAAGAAGTACAGCCAGCCTTTGGGTAGCACCAGGAATGCAGGTGGAGGGAGGAACACTAGGCCAATCTCAACAGGCTGTGAGGGCCTGGAGGGAGTTTGGGTTATAGGCCAGATACTTTTTTGTGTTGGTCAAAGCTCCTTGACCCCAAAGGAGGGATCCCAATTGGAACTAACCTCATTAAAAAGGGCAATTTATGGGTGATCAGAGAGAATCTGAGGAAGGCCTGAGTGACTGAGCAGGTGAGAAAACCCAGGACACTCCTAGCTTTTAGGGACTGTGAGTCAGGCTCTCATACCCCATCTAAATCCTTTTTCTCTTGGTTGGCTATATATACATATATATATATGGTGTGTGTAAGACTAACTTTATTTTTTTATTTTATTTTTTAAAAACATTTTATTTTATTGGTATTACTTTTTGTGGCTGGCTCAGCCCACCTGGGGCGGGTTTGGTGCAGCATGTGGTGCCAGGGATTGAACCGCAATCCTTGTCTGAGCTTGCCTAAACAGACGCTTTAGACCACTGAGCTATCCCACTGGCCGGACCAACTTTCTTTATGTGGTGGAAATCTGGGGAAGGGACTTAATGGCCCAAGCTTAGGTCACCTTCCCACCCCTTGATCAATCAGAAATTGGAGTTACACATTGCCAGAGATTCTTTGTTAATTGTCAGCAGAAGGAGGGAGGGAAGTACCTGAAGGAAGGGACAGTGTTGAGTAGGCAACCCTAGAACAATCTCCAGAGTTTTCTGAGTAGAGTAACATGGCTCTATTCAACCTCTATTTTGGCAAGATAAGCACTAGAGACTTGAGTTTTTTTCCTTTTATTCATAAAAACAAATTTGCAACAATTTATTAAAAATTGATTCCATGCAGTAGGGGAACAAGAAATTCCTCATTTACATTTGATTCTGGCAGTTCCGGTCTAATTTAAAGCATTTGTGCACTAACATCATTGGAAAATGCCTTCAGGCCGAAGCCTCTTGGAAATGGATGTGTGGTTGTTGCATATAAAAGAACAGAACCATTAAATAGCTAGAGTCACTTCTGTGGGTCTTGTTATTTGCCAGAGAAATTAAAAAAAAAACCATAATGGGTGAGCCTACGGGATCAGTAAGACAGAATGTACTTGGTGGGTTAACCTAGAAGACGGAACACGTGTTGGAGTCACAAAGGGTTACGGACGCACGCTCACCTCTGACAGTCCAATACTTTTGTTTGTTTTCCTGCTATGTTGGAATAATATTTCTACAGGTATTTTTGTGTGTGTATACATTATGTACAATTGTCTCTTTCCCTTTGAAAAATTAATGTGATCCTTTAAATTAAATTTGGTTTTGGTGAAATCAAGAAAGCAAGTAAATACTGGTAATACACACTGAGTGACAACACAATTTTTAGTGCTTAAACAGAGAATGACTTCAACATGACTTGTGATGTGTTAACATTTTTTTTTCCCTAAAAGCTACAGTACCTCCACAACCTCTTTTTGAAGGAGGGGAGGGGAACACTATGCTACGTGAACTTGGGTGTTTTGAAATGTTAGCGATGATGATTCCCATGGGCCCTTTCATCAAAGCCTGGTGGTGACAACAGTGTACTCCTGGCTGCAGTGGTTCTGGGAAGAGATTATTGCCTGCCTGTTGAAGCTGCCATTAGGATTCTTTAGGGAATGAGCAGACTGCTCAGTTGTGCAGACATGCTGAACGTTGTCATTCAGGTCTCCCTTTAGTAAAGAATGAACCTGTCAAGGAATGTCAGGAAAGTCACTGGGAGCCTCCTCCAGCCCAGCTGTGCCGGGCAATGGGCTGTGCCGGAAGTTTCTCTGGGCCACATGCCCAGGTTACCTTGAGGGCCAAAGTTCACTGTCACGCTAATACCTCATGGGTCAGGGCTGCTTCACTGTTTGAGACCAAGTTTTCCAGTGTGAAATCAAGTTTCAATCCTCAGAGTGATCCTGTGAGGTAGGCAGGATGGGTGTTGTTTCAACCCCAATCTGTTACTGAGGGGAAACTGAGGCTTAGAGACACTAGTGACTTGCCCAAGGTCGCATAGGGAGCTGGAGGGGAACTGAACCCAAGTTTCTCTGACTCCAGGGCCCATGTTCTTTGGGGTTCACTTAAAAAGGAACAGTGATCTTATGAATGAGGATCAGTCTCAGACTGACCACCGCCGTGACCTCCCAGAGGAGAGAGCTTGCAGGCGCCTCTGGATGGAAGGTTGCTCTGGAAGGCAAGGGAAGCCCTCAGCCAGCAACTCCCTCCCCTAAGACATCAGGATGTCTTTTAGCAGAATGTCCCCAATCACTTTGGTCAGAAACAAAGTCAGTGGCAACAAAAATAAAAAATAAAAAAATAAAAAAAAAAAATAAATCCCAGCCAGCCCTTGGGCCCTGATGGGAAAGGTTAAAGTGCACAATCTTTCTTTCTCGTGTTTGCTGGGAACAGATGTTCTACGATTAGCTCGGTGGTCCCCCTTATTACTGGGAACACTCCATATGAACACAAGGACATGGCCATCGCAGTGGGTGCATGACAGACTGTTGGTGAACGGCTGCAGAACATGTCTGCAGCGACGTGCCCTAAATCCCCACAGTCCCCGGATCGGGTGTTTTTGTGTTAATGTGTGACATTTATCAGAGAATAACAAACATCTTGTTCAGGTGATGGAGGTCCCCTGAGAGCATGCGAGTCCGCCTGCTTGGGGCCTCACTGCAGGACTGCACCTGTCCACCAGTCCTGTGTACTCCCTGTTCCAGGGAGGCTGGGGCATTGGGCTAGCCCTGGGGGACCTGGCAGCCCTGCTCACCTCCTCCCGCAGAGTGCAGAAGAGCTGGTAGGGGCCACAGCCTGTGATGTGTGTGCAGAGTGCAGAGGCAGTTTCTCCAGAGCCCTTGCCTCTTCCCGAGGCTGCTCAGGTTCACTCGGGGAGTCTAGCTGGAGTTCTAGGCCTCTCTCCTTGTTGAGAGCTTTTTGCTTTTTTTTTTTTTTTTTTTGCAAGTTTCAAATATCCCAGCTCTTCATCATTTGCAGACATTCAGGAAGAAGTCATTTCACAAATAAGGCTCGAGGTCAGGGGCCAGGTTCCCCATCCTGTCCGCCCAGTGCATCCGAGCAGTCCTGAGAGGCAGCCGCGGTGCCCAGGTTCTCTGCGGCTGGAGCCAACAGTGCCTGCAGCAGATGTCTCTGCCCAGCATGGTGCCGTTGTGGGGAGGCCCCGGCCCCAGGCCTCCCACCTTTACAGGCCTGAGACCATGACTCGGAAGGAGGGTGGCACATGTCTATGGCGGGGGCTGGCGGTGGGGCTCACGCAGGGGCTGACACAGCTGGCGTCCACGCCTCCAATGGATGGGAGGTAGGCGTGGTGGAGGATGGGGAGCTGGAGGGACAGCCGACGCTGGATGCTGGAGAAGGAAAGAAGACATTAGTAAGGCTATTCTGCTGCTCTCTAGAACTAGATTCTCTGGACTGACTTTGGCTAAAAGAAGCAGATCCTAGGAGCCTAGTTTTCTCTGAATCCAAGATTTGGCCATCTTATCATCTAATCATTCAGCCATCCAGCCGGTATTTAAGGAAGGCCTGGGTACCTACTACTGCCCTGGGAATAAACAGGGTGACTGGACAGAGCAGGGAAGACTGTCTTCTTGCGCTTCTGGTTCAGGGTTTGGTGGTTATAACTGTCCTGTCAGTGATACCAAGAAAAAGCATTCTTGTTTGTTTACTTTGATGGTCCTTCTGATGGAGATTGCTGCAAATGCAGGCACTTTTCATTCCCCAGTCTTACAACGCCTACCAGATGTGCCCCCCCCACACTGTCTTGCCCAGCACATTGCCCCTTCCTATTGGGCCAATTCCAATATGATGTTCCTTGGTCTTTCAGCTTCTTTAACAAGTGTTCTCTTTCCAACACAGAAAGCCATGGAAGAGAAGAGAACATGCTTTGCTGTGGCCTTCTGGACTTCTTAAGATCAGTTTCTCTCTGGACTTTCCCGGTGAATCTTCCACCTTCTCTTCCCCAAGCTCTGTTCCTTAGGGTAGTGGTATTGGTCAAGAGTTCAGAGAAAAGCATAAAGAATAAACTGGACCTAGGAGAAAGGTGCCCTATCCTGGTAACCGGGCATGGCCATCTACCTATGCAAGGTGGGTATCTTGGGGTTGCCTGAGCCATAGGATTTTCCATCAGGATCTTGTTCAACAGATACAGTACTTTCCAAGGACTTACTTAATTCTGGAACCTGAGTTACTTTAGGGGACACACAAAGACCTCAGACCTTATCCTTGCAGTGCTTATACTCCAGAGGAAGCAACTGACCTGGAAACTGCAGACAAAAGGCATATAGCCATCAGCATTGGCTGTCTGGTACGCAAGGTGGCCAGTCTTAGAGCTAACTGGGTCAGCAGGCTGTTAGCTCTTATACTACATGAAGTTGGTGAATCAGTTGCTTTTACTGGTTCCTCTCAGCTTGTCACTTCCCAGAGACCAAGTTTCAGAGTTTACATGTCTGACCCTTGCTTCCAATCTGTTGTAAGATGGGAAGAGCTGAAACTGGCAGTGAGAACAAAACTAACTTTGCTTAGATGTCACCTTCTCTTAGCATCTTCTCTGACTGCCCTATTTAAAATGACACTCCCCTAACCCCTTTCTGCTTTGTTTTCTTCCAGAGCATCTGTCACTTAATATACTATGTCTTTCCTTTTAATTAAGTCATTATCTTGCTTGATAGAATGGAAGCTATGGGAGAGACTCATAGGTTTCAGTAATTATTAAATAAATGCATTTAGCAAGGTTATATTTTATACATGACAATGGCATCATGCCCAGGGAAGAACACTGGTTTGATGTTTGATAGAGCAAACTTTGAGTTCTACCTTCTGCACTTAGCAAGTGGATGAGCTTTTGTATATTTTCTTACCCATAAAGAACATTGTAATTTGATTGCATTGTGGGATTGGTGTAGGGATAAAGTAAAATAAGGGCGTAAAAATGCGCACATTGTAAACAGTTGTGCAGTTTGCATAATCTTGTGATTTTCAGGATACTTACTGTTCCGGAGAGTTAATATCTTCTATGGGATCTTTGCATGTTCGAGAGGGCTCTGTTGTGTTCCACTGTAGCTGGGGATTTTGATCGAGGTGATTTTTTAAAATGGCCTTTCCCCCATCTGAATGTGAAAGAACAATATCACAACAAATTCTGTTAACTTAGTTTTGAAAATAAGCAAGGCAAACTTTATGACGCTGCCCAAGGAGAGAACATACAGCAGAGCCC
>PVKN010039144.1:0-10932 GCA_004027915.1 Capromys pilorides | reverse complement strand
AGGGTATACAACACTATGACTATCTCTGCAATGATGGTGCTTGTTCTTGGTCCAGAAGTGAGCACCAGAAGACCTTTGGTTGCACAGCTTCATGCACAAAATTCTGTGATCTTTTACTTTGCAATGCTGAATGTATATGACTCCTAGGCATCTTTCTCAAAAGTTCAGGATCTACAGCACCTAAAAAATGAGAGTTGGGTCTCCATCATACTACAAGGAAGAGTGTATGCCTAATACTTGCTAAAAAAATAGGTCATTTAAATAATAAATAGCTGCAAAGCTCATTTGGGGGGAAATATTGGGAATTGGTACTCTGAACCAATTCCTTCTCCACATCAAGTATCTTATCTACCCCTATTTATAATACTCGGAACTGCCAAGCAAAAGAAAGGAACGTGAAACAGATTTGCATGCACATGTACAAAGATGGATTTGTAGACACCTGATGAACCAGGAAGCCACAGAAATCTGAGCAGTCAGTGAACTAGCACTAACTGGGCCCCTGCTGTTTAACCCTGAACCATGAAAAGGCAAGATGTAAGAAGCTGGCATTTCAAGGAGCACATAATATAAATCTCTAATATGGTCAAAAACAGTAAACCAACTGAGCACTGTCATTTGTACAGTGAACTTAGAGGACCAGAAAGTTACTAGAGCATTGTTATTTGTCATGCCATTTTTTCTTAATTTCTTTATTTTTTCCAGATCATTTCCTTTATTAACATTTTTTTTCACATTCCCTGTGTGGAGTTCATACATGTACATCACATATCCTAATTTCTTTTTTATCCTGTTTTCTTATGTTCCACCTCAATCTGGCCATTCATCTAGTTCCTGGTCTATTTCCTGTTTTTTCCTTAATAGATAAAAGTTATATCTGTCTATATATTTCCTATAAGTCTAAATAGAGTAAGTTTGTATAGCAAAAGTAAGGTATAAGAAATTAAACAAATTAAAATTCATTTTTCTTAAAATTTTGCTTTACCTGTCACTATGACTGTGGACTAAAGAAGGGTAAGTTTTGTGGTTAATATATGTTAGAGATCAAACTCAAAAGTTGCATGAAGTCCCAAACAACCAAATAACTCAATTTAACTTTGTGATAGTTGTGAGGTCAACTTGAATAGATGCCTGGCAGATTTGTGGAGTCCAGTTCTCTGTGTGCCTGGGAATGATGGATACAGAGGCCAGCCAACTGAGGAGGGAAGACTCACTCAGTTGCAGGTGGCACCAGCCAATAGGCTGTAGCCTGCATGAAATGAGAAGAAAAAGAAGGCTGTCTGTCCTCTTGTTTCTCTGGGAGTTCTCTGGGCTTTACCATTCCCTCTGTACTTTCATTTCTAGTTCCTTTAGGACTCCAGTACAGTTTCCTCAGCCTTTCCTCACCCTCTTCAGCCTTTCAGTGGAGACTTTCAATCTTGGGAAAGAACTTGCCCCAGATTCTGCAGTGAACTGTAGGCTTTGACTTGCAACTGCATCCTTTCACTCTGCAGCACGCAGAAGACCATTTTGCATTCTTCCTCCCTTGACTGTGTAGGTGGCCATTGTAAGCCTACTTCATAAACCGTTTATATATCTTAACCAATATTGACTTATTTGATACTTTATATGGATTCTGGTTTCCACATTCACCAAAATTTTTTAGCATACAAAATACAATAGATAACTTTAGAAATTGATAACTTGGGTGTATAATGTTGTTTGAGAAAGAGGCAGCATGCTGGTTCAAGGAGCATTCCTATGGGCCAGTCTTTCTGCCTAATGCTTTGGATGTATTAATCTGCCCAACCATCCTATGAGGTAGGTTGCATTATCTACATTTATTGATAATGACAGAGAACACAGCATATTTACATAATGTGCCAAAGGACAACAATTAATTAGTGGCAAAAGTGAGACTTTAAACTCAAGGAGTTTGGCCCCAGAATCTGTTCTCTTAGGTACCACATTGATAAGAGGGTGTATTAAAGGTTAACACAAAAACATTAGACAGTAGGGGGGTGCTCACTACATTTTATTCTACTTTCACTTATTTAGAGACCAATTTTATGCACTATTGATGCTCATAGACACCCTTCTATTAAGCAAACAGACCATTAGGTTCCAAACAGCAGCATAGGCACAATTTACTAATGATCTTATCAGGCAAAGGCATCAGCAATTTGACAGATGTGAGTTCAGTTGTGATGCATCCTCATATATCCTCCAGCCTCTCTCTTCTCCTCCTCCTCCTTCAAAACATAAGGCATTTTATATTCATAGGATGCATGAGCTATATTTTTTCCTATTACTATCTATTCCTTCCCATAACTCCTTCCATCTAAACAACACAACCAAAATAATAAAAAAAGATTGTCAACAAGCATCGTAAGTTGTAATACACTCTACAATTGTGAATATCTACAATTGGTGAAGACACTTACATATTATGGCCACATACCATGTTTACTCTTTGAAAGCCAAATATAGTTAACATTTATAGTTCATATATTTTGGTACTGTGAATTGAAGTCAGGATATTGCACTTGCCAGGCAGGTGCTATGCTACTGAGCTATAACCCTGGTCTTATGGCTCTATATTATTGGGAAGCTTTATTTTAACAGGTATCATGTTGATCTAGTGCAGTATCATTGTATCTATGAAGAGAAACTTTAGAAAACACATGATACAGAACATTAATTGATTAAATATAGACAGTTTTACACTATTCCCATGATAGCAGACCAAATTGTTGCTCCCTTGTGATGGTACTCATTCTGAGCATAAGGGTATGATTGTCACAGGGGATTCATAGCTCAGTAGTCCCAGGATTTATGATTGGTCAAAAGTGCTTTATTCTGCAATTAGCTCCCTGTTTCATCTAGATTCTGTAGTAGCCAGCTAACTAGTCCCACTACTTCAGCTTTGACTTCCTCAGTCTCTTCTCAGTGCAGCAGACAGCAGTGCTCATTCTGCACATGTCTTTCCCAAGAAAATAAAAAAACTTATGACCATACAAAAACTTACACAGATGGTCCCTAGCTTACTGTGATTTGACTTAATGGTTTTTCAACATTACAATGGTGCAAAAGTGCTTTCCATACAGTAGAAACCATGCTTCATACAATAGAAATGGTGCTTTAGCTTTTGAATTTTAATCTTTATGCTAGCTACTGTGATGCAGATGCTTTCATGAGATGCTGGGCAGCACAATGAGCCACAGATCCTCAGCAGCCACTCCATCCCCAGGGAAAACAACTGACACCCTAGAGTATACTCTGTTGCTAAGCTAACATGTTTGAAAGATGATGTGCTCAATACATTTTTATGGCTCACAATGTTTTCAACTTAGAATACACTGATCAGATATGACCCACTGTAAGTCAAGAAGCATCCAAATGTGAGTGTTCATAGCAGCATTAATCATAATATCCAAAAGGTGGAAGCAGCATGAATTTCAATCAGATGATTAATAGATAAACAAACAACAATGCATCTATACAATAGAAAAGCATTCAGTGGTTTGAAATAATGATGTGCTGGTCCAGACTAAATAGGGATGGACTGTGAAAACGTCATGCCAGGTGAAAGAAGCCACTCACAAAAGACCACATACTCCATTACGGGTTGTATCCAGAACAGACAAATTTATAAAGGCATAAAGTAAGTCTGTTCTTGCTGAGATAAGGAAGAAAGGTAGATGAAACTCACTGCTAATAGGTTCAGGGTTCCTTTTAGGGATGATGAAAATGTTCTGAAATTAGAAGGTGATATGCAGTGAATGCGCTACAGACCACTGAATTGTATACTTCAAGATTATGAGTATCATGGTGTGTGAATTCTATCTGAATAAGGCTCTAATTTAAAAACTAAAAGAATAAAGATCTAACTTCCTACTGCACTCTGACCTCATCTCCTACTACTCCCTGCTCTTCCCCTGAAGACTCAGGCACATGGAACACCTTGGGCTCCTTGGTCGGGTCAGCACACTCACACCTACGGTGTTACCCATGGCTCTTCAAGCTTCCCAGAATATTATCCCACTGCAAGCCACAGGGTACCATCCCTTCTTTCATCTGTGTTCAGTGTGAACTCTCAAACAAGGCCTTACCCTGCATAAAACTGCTCTGCTACCTATCCATATCCAACTCCTGTGCATTGCTCTATTTTCCTCCATTGCCTTTAAGCTTGTGAAATAATTTGCTTCATTTGCATGTTTGTTATCTGTGTGTTTCCAGTACAATGGAAGACCCAATGTAGAGATTCGTGGTTTTTGTAATTCATGTCCATATTTCTGTAGCTAAGAACAGCAGCCCTATTCTGTAGCATGTCCGCAGTAACTGCTAAAGAAATGAATAGCAAATCTTCTAGCTTAATTCCCTCTCTCACAAATGGCGCACCCTATCCTGAATAATAGAAAATCCCTAAGAATCCAGAAGGCAAGGAATCTTACTGAACATATTCTGTTACAGCTGGGTTGCTCAGCCTTTTCCGGGAGCTGCTCAATATTCCCAACATAGAGTTAGGATGAGCATGATAAGAAGGAGATTCCAGTTTCACTCAATTCAAACCAAATAAGAATTGGCAAAAGAAGCTGAACGAGAAGGGCAGAATTACTGCCCTTGTGAATTTTGCATTTCAAAGGGATGATGACATTATAAAGGGTGACTTGAGGTTACTGCAAGAAGAAAGGAGGATGAGATTAATGTTCGGGGGAGGTCTAGATTTTCAGAGAACAAAAAATTAACAGTGAGATCATAAACAAGAAAATGTCAACCATGAGAAATGCTATCCAAGCAACTGAGATCAGGTGATGTCGTCAGCCTGCATTGGTAGCACTCACTGGTACACGAGGTAGATTCTGTCAGGAGATGTGCTTAGACTGAGGTTCAAAAGGTAAGGAGATGACAGTCAAAAGAGGCCCTGAAGTGAGGACAGCTTGGAGTGATCTTTCAGTGCTTTCATAAGGTCAGGAAGGCTGAGCCTAAAGCCACCCAGGGAAGCAACATGTTCTAGGGATGGAGAGGGTGCAAGGGTCAGATTCTGGGTAGCTCTGAAGCCTTAATGAGAATTCCCCCAATTAATCTAATGGCAAAATAAAGCCAGTGCAGCTGCAGGCACAGGGCACAACTACTACACACTCAGATTTTATGTTTAAATGATTACTTTAACCATTTTTGTTGCTGGTGATGCTGGTGGTGAATGAATGGGAAAGGCCTGCAATTAGAAGCTAAGGAAGCAACTAGAAGGCCACTACCATTGTCTGCTTCCCAGAGGGTGGGCGTCCAAACCTTTCTTGGGCTACCAAGCCAGAAAGCCATGGGGATCAAAGGGGTATAGGTAGAGGAAGGACCGCAACCCCAAAACCATTAGATGAGGGTCTGAGAATGGTCATAATAATAATAATAATGCAAAATCTTGACTGTCTCACTTTGTCCTACATTTCTCAGGATAGGCCACAAGTCTTAGGATTAAGCCTCTCAATCATGACTCAGAACTCACCAAGACAAGTA
Organism: Capromys pilorides; assembly: GCA_004027915.1. Taxonomy (NCBI): domain Eukaryota; kingdom Metazoa; phylum Chordata; class Mammalia; order Rodentia; family Capromyidae; genus Capromys; species Capromys pilorides. Next base: position 5,439 of record PVKN010039144.1, on the reverse strand, counting down.
GCAATGTAGCACTCTCATCCACCAGATCATGAGGTCTGGGATGAATAATCTACAGTTGAGTACAGAGCTCCTTCATGGCTCTCTCTCCTGTCCTCTTATGTATTTCTATGATTCATCCTTACCTCTTCCATATGGACTAGAGGTTGATCCTTGCTACCCTACTCACTCTTCTGCCTATTGATGGCTACTCCTTGCTGTCCCCTCTCACTCACTGGATCACATAGGCTTGAGAACTGTCTTTAGAATGGATCTAGTTCATATTACTAGGAGGCCCTTTAACACCAAGTAGCCTACTCCCTTTCTAAATGATAGTTATTTCTCATCTTTGCTCCTGTTATGGTTCATATCTAGATGTCTCCCCAAAACCTCATGCAATCACTGGGGTGGCTTCTAAGAGTTTGAGATCAATTGATGTTCCAATGCTAGGATTGTGCATGTGAGTGCTACACCCACCTTGGGGCGGGCAGTCTGCATACAATATAAGGGAAGGAGAGAGGCTTGCAGCTGCCACAACTGCTGCTGCTTCTTTTGTTCTTTTTTGTCTTCCACTGCCATAAACTGTTACCTTGGAGCCAGCCAATATGGACTGAAACTTTCACAAGCTGAGCTAAATAAGCCATTCCTTCCTTAATCTGAGGTGTAGGATATTTCATCCCAGCAATGAGAAATGTAACCAAGACAGCTCCTTAATGATAGTCGTGTCTATAGCTGGGTTTCTTTGTATCCCATGGATCGATACTGCTGATGTCCTAAGTCTATTCAAACTGTGGTTGGTGTCATCCCATTTCACTTGTCTGTTGCTGTGTAACAAACCATCCTCAAACTATGCAAATGGCTTCACAAACACAACACATGTTTACAGCTCTGTAATCTAAGCCGATGTCAACTGGACCATGCCTCTTCTATTACACACAGTGTCATCTGGGGTTAGGTGACTGCAATATAGTCTTCGATCTGATACCTTAGAGAATGGTTAGAAAGTTTGGCTGAGGGGAAACTATGGCCTCTGGAATTCAGATATAGCACTTAAGAGCTGGTTAACGGGATTTGAAGTGGAACTGGGTTGGAGCACTCTACAATAGTGAGTGTTCCCTGGCTCCTGCCTTTTTCTCTTTCCTCTAAGTCAGCCCACATGGCTAGAAAAGTTTGCAAATACTAATTTTTCATTATGAGTCTTTCTGCATTTCTCCTCTGTTCTTATGAGCCCCAGGTTACCAAGGGGCTCACAGCAAAGAATGCCCTGGTGTATGCTGCACATGCCTGCATGTGTCTGTCTGGACCTTGTGACAAACAAGGAAAGGAATTATTGTTTTGTTCTATAAAGATACAGTAGTAGCTCTATAAGGATATGAACAAATCTTAATGAGTTTTAAAAATCAAAACCTATGTCCTCCTCCTCATATACATTTTTCATGAAGCCAATATAAGTAAAATGTAAAGTAATGTATTCCAGAATACTGTGATTCAGGTCTTGGCCACACATTTTATACAACTAACAATTTGTAGCCCTGTGAATTCACATCAGTTACACTCCCCCTGCCCCGGGCCAGAATGATATTAGACTCTTCATTAAATGGCTCTTTAAATAAAGAGGCAATATGCTCTTTTCATTAAACTCTTAATAATCTTAGCTTGAACAGGACTGAAGAAATCACTAAAAGAAGTCATCAACAAAACAAGAACAGTCTCTGGGCTCATTCAGTGGCTATTTTCCTCATCAACTTCTTCCACCTAACATGGAAAAAGCACTAGCTCTTAGCATTCAAGGCATTGTTAAAATTCTAAGGAAGTCAGAGTAAAGCAAAGACATTTTCTCTTAATGAAGTCTATCATAAAATATTGGTAATAGGGAAACTGCTAACTAGCCAAAAAATAAATAAATAAAAATAAAAGCAGAGTTGCAGTATTGCTTACAAGTGGCAAATGCATTAGGAACAAAAATGCTCATGCTGTTGCATCTCCCATGCTAGCATTCAAAGAGAGAGCCTTTCTCTTTCAATTAATAAATTCTGCATCAATATATCCTTGAATTCATTTAACAGGAACCAGGTATTATAACTGGATTGTGCAAAAAATACAGGAAAAAAATCCCTCAGGGTTATTGTAGAAAAGAAAAGAATATGATGCCAGTCAAGAGTAGTGAAAGAGACATCAAGACAGAATACAAAAAGCAAGACAGTAGGACATCTACTAGAAAGAAATAAATAAGTGAAAACATGAAAGAGAGAGAAGGAGGATAGTCAGCCACTGGGACACTATTACCATATGCAATTAAAATATATCTGCTCCACACGCAAAATATTCCTAATAATTCTTCAGATTGAAATATTCTTTAAGCTTGTAGCTTAAAGTTGTGGTCCCCTAAAATATTAAACATGAAAAAGAACAGATGGTAAAAGGGACCACAGTCAACTTTATCACATTACCTCTGTGGGACACCTCACACAAATGGAATGCTTTCAGGCTTTATGCCAAGGTATGTGTTCAAACTCACATTTTGTCTTTTTCATATTCTTCCCAAGTGTGCTTGGAGGTGGGTAGGTGGTTTCCAAATTTCTACCGCCACTTCATCAAGATACCCATTCTTGGGCCATACCTTTAGGGTCTGTGATGTACTAGAGGTTTCAGTCATTTCTAAATGGAATCTCCAGAAGTCACTCTAGTGCAACCCAAAGACTGAGAACCACTGGAACACTGTGAATACTGCCAACATATTGAGCACATTCTTCTTGAGTCTCAATTCTGAACTGATGACTTTTAGGTAATGACGATGAGACCCTAGGTAATTCACTTGACTACTATAACATTTGAAGTCATGAGTAGTCCTTATATCAGTTTAAAATGTGAGATACTGATATTTACCTTCTAACAAATCATAACATTGCCCCCATAAATTTCTATGCTTGTTTCTGTTTGTCATTCCACTACTGATATCCAGGATGTGTCCTTTGAAGTTAAAAACATGACCATAAATAAAGAAAACATCCTTTTCTAGAGCTTTCTAGCAAATCACTCTCATAACATATTTAACATTCTGTTATGTAGGAAGCATGTAGTTTAGCTCATGCATTGTGTTGTCAATTTCTTCCTCACCATGTAAGAAGATCAAGAGGCCAGTATGAATATATTTGAACAAATGAGCACCAATACTACTCTGTAGAGAAGGTGGCCCACCATATGCCCCGGACTGTCATAAAGAAAAATAACATTGCTCTTTCAGAACGGCTATGAAGAATAAAAGCAATAATGAGTCGCTTTATATCCTGTAAAACATTCTAAAACACAAATAATCATCATTATTTAGATATATATGTGTAGCAAAATGTTCTTTTGAAGATTTAACTTGTGATTTTTAATCTCATATGGAAACATTACCAAGAGCTGATAGATTTGCTTGATATCTTTGCAGGAAAACTTGAGGAGAATGAAAATAGGAGCCCCTGGTGTTAAAATAATTTCCTTACAAAAGGTATATCTTTGGAAAGTGGGTACAGCCAAACCTTCCATAATTAAAGCATGCAAAAGGAGTGCTGTCCCCCCATATGCTTTAATCTCTAGGAGCAGAGAGGAAACAGCAGATCTATTTTGGAAGAGAGAGTGAATGTGCTGAACAGTTGAGAACCATGACCTTGGAAAGCCAAGTGAAGGGCAACTTTTTCCGTCCATGGCTTGAGAAATTAAAGTTGTCCTCATTCAAAAGTCAACACTGGCAGAGTGCCCTTGGCCAGTGTAGAGATGCGAATTAGCAGCATCTGTCAGAATGGAGAGTGTGATTTTGTCAGCAGCCACCCCATTTGGCAGCCGCCAGCAAGCAGTAGCATTAGCAAACTGAAGAGAATTCATTCTCCACTCTTACACCAGAAATTGAACTGACCTCTCAGCTCCCACTTGGAGTGGGTAAGCCCCTCAACTTTCATGAAATTCTAAGAGAAGGAGGATTTCCTAAAGGAAGTTACAGCACTTCCTGTCGATATGTAAGACTCAAATCAATTTTAATTTGTGTTTAAAAGTCATAGAGGAGTTCGAGCTCAGTTCAAAAGTTCCATACGTGTACTAGAGTCTCACACTAAAAAGGCAATCTTCTAAAAACACAAGTTTTCTTTTAGAAAAGGTGATTCTGCTTTGAGACTAATTATGTATCTGTAGGCATTAGAATTGAATCTCCACAAGAAGAGAGAGACAAAAGTCCCAGAAAGGAAAAGTACTCCGTCTTCTCTGGGAGAATTGAAAGTTATATACGCTAACATAAGCCTAGGTCTGGGCCAGGAAAGGAGAAGAGCCTATAACACAGAGTATTCCCCACAATAGCCCCATGCCAAGGCCCTGAGAGCCAGGTGCATGACTCTCTAAGAACAAATCTGGAAGTCATATGAGATCCTAACCTTACCAAAGTTGACCCAAAGATCTGAAAGGGTTTACAGTTGCTCTAGGAAGAAGGGCATTACCTAGAGAATGGTTCTATTTATTAGCAAGGCAAGGAGGTTAAACCCTAAACTTTGGTGAATACAGACTAATCAGCTGAATTGTGATATTTATGCACTAGGAGTGGAAAAGCAGTTGCAACACCCAGAAGAAAAAAAATAGCAAGCAGTGTAACCTTACTTACCCACTGCCCCCATAAATAAGAAAGGAAAAGAGAAGTCAGGTGGATTTGCTCTCTCTACATGTCCCCTTGAGAAGGGAAGATAGGGGCTCCTAGAGTCACTAGGGTAATTTCCCTCATAAACAGAGCCAAGCCACAGCTACTAATGTGGGGCAAACAGCAGAATATGCATCCTAATAACAAAATTTGCATTAAAACTAGCTCTACCACTTTATTCTAAAAACAGTTATTAATTTTTCTGTTACTTATGATAGTGACTTCTGACCTACCAGGAAGATTGACATAAAGGGTCCAGCAACACCACATCCAACCTTTCACAGTGCTATGTTAGCTGAGACACAACAGAACAGCTATTGCTAAGCATGCATATTGACTAAGAATAATCCATCAAGCTTCTTTAGATGATGTGCTAACAACATGCAAAGAAGAAAATAGTTCAAGCCTTCAGTTGTAATCATCAAACAGTGGTAAGATTTATCCATGTGAGACAAGCAAGCATATACGAGATCTTCTGTTCAATTCAGCCTATTAGCTTTTCCATGCCAGAAAGAATTAGCTATGTACAACATATTTCCAAAGAAGGTACAGACAAGGCAGAAAAGCAAAGTGATAGTTTAACTTAAATAAAAGTGAATTGTTGGGGAAGAGTCAGAGGAAGCATGATCCTAATGAAATGGAAGATATATTTTTGTTCATATATCTGTTTCCCTGAGCAAGGAGAATATTTGGGGAAAACACTATAGAAGAAATTATTAACAATCATTAACTATGATTCATGTTGTAAATGACTCAGTCTTCTTGGTAGAAGGCAACAAGCAAGTGATAACGAAGTTTTC
>PVKN010039143.1:0-10933 GCA_004027915.1 Capromys pilorides | reverse complement strand
TTTTCTAGGAATCTGTCCATTTCTTCTGTGTCTTTAAATCTGTGAGAGTAAAGATTCTCAAAGTAGCTCTAAATGATCCTCTGCATCTCTGCTGGGTCTGTAGTACATTCACCCTTTTCATTTCTTATTGCATGAATTTGAGTCCCTTCTTTCCTCTTTTTGATGAGGTTAGCTAGGGGCTTATCAATGTTGTTTAATCTTTCAAAGAACCAGCTTTTTCAGTCATTAATTCTTTGTATTGTTTTATTCCTCTCAATTGAATTAATCTCGGCTCTTATCTTTATAATTTCCACCTATCTTTGGGCTTTGGATTTTGTTTGCTCTTCAGTTTCTTGTTGGGGGCATGATAGTATCCATTTTTTCCCATTCTATTTTCTTAGTGTGTGATTTGAATGCCATAAATTTCCCTCTAAGAACTGCTTTCATTGCATCCCATAAATGACGGTGGGTTGTGCTTGAATTTTCGTTGCATTCTAGATATATTTTAATTTTTTGCTTAATTTCATCTGTAACCCACTGGTTGCTGAGAAGGGTGTTATTTAATTTCCATGTATTTCTGGAGTTCTTATAGTTTCCTTGGCCATTTATTTCCAGTTTCATTGCACTGTGGTCAGATAATACACATGGGATATTTTCTGTTTTCTTGCATATGCTTAAACATGCCCTGTAGACTAATATGTGGTCTATTTTAGAAAATGTCCCATGTGCAGTTGAAAAAAATGTGTTTTTTGAAGTAGTTGGTTGGAGCAGTGTGTATGTCCACGAAGTCCAGCTTTTCCAAATTCTGTTTTAGTTCTGCTACATTTTTGCTAATTTTTTGTCTGCTTGACTTATCCTTTTCAGACAGGGGATTGTTAAAGTCTCCTATTAAGAATGTAGTATTGGATATTAGATTTTTAATATCCATTAAGGTTTGTCTTATATGACTTGCTGCTCCTGTGTTGGGCGCCCACATATTTATGGGTGTTACCTCTTCATCCCGAACGTTTCCCTTGACCAGTATGTAGTGGCCTTCTTTGTTGCATTTGATCAATCTTGGTTTGAAGTTTAGACTGTCTGCAAACAGGATTGCTACCCCTGCTTTTTTAGAGGTGATGGAGCATGTAGTATTGTTTTCCATCCTTTCACTTTTAGCCTATGAGCTACTTTATGAGTTGTATGTGTTTCTTGTATACAGCATATTGTTGGGTTTTGTTTCCCTATCCATTCTGCTAGTCTACTTCTTTTAATTGGAGAATTGAGTTCATTTGCATTGATACTTATAATTGAAATTTATTGTTTTATTATTGACATGACTTTTATTTACTACTGTTTACCACTCTTTATCCTATGTTGAATTGGTTGACCTGTTTGGTGGGATCTTTGTGTTCACATTTGTTGAGTTCAAGTCATTTTGGTCCCTATCTAAAATATTTGTTAGTATATTGTGTAGTGTTGGCTTTGACGTCATGAAATTCTTTAGTTGTTCCTTGTTGTGGAAATATTTCACTTCTCCCTCATAGCTGTAAGAAAGTTTTGCCGGGTATAGCAGTCTGGGCTGAAATTTGTTTTCATGGAGGACTTGAAGCACTCTGTTTCATACTCTTCTTGATTTCATGGTTTGTGAAGAGAAGTCTGCCATTATTCCAATGGGTTTTCCTTTAAATGTGATCTGTTTCTTTTCTCTAGCAGCTTTTAGTATGTTATTCTGCTGGATTTCTGGGATCTTGATTATTGTATGTCTTGATATGCCTTTAGTCAGGTTCATGTTATTTGGCATTCTGTATGCTTCAGTTACCTGCGTATCTGATTGTTTTCTCACATTTGGGAATTTTCTGCTATTACTTCTGCCCATATTCTTTTTAGATTATTTGTATTGACTCCTTCTTTCTCATTGATTACTATTAATCTCACGTTGTTCATTCTCACATAGTCTTGCAGGTGTTGAATTATTTTTCCCAGCATCCTGGATGTTTTTTACGAGATTCTTTCTTGCCTTTTCACTAGCTGCAAGTGTGTCTTCAAGATCTGAGATTCTATCTTCACTTTCGTTCATACGGTTTTGCCACTTTGTGACTGAGATTTTATTTTCTCTTTACATCCCTTTCATACTGTTTCAGGCAATCTATTTCTTTCTGATGTTGCTCAGTCATGGAATCCATCATTTTTCTATTCTCCTTTAATTTTTTATCAATGTCTTCTTTAATATTACTTAGGTCTTTCATTATATTTTTCCATTCTTTTTCTATTTCAGAGATTATTTCTATTCTCATTTCCTCTCTACCTTTATTCAGCTGTTATACTTTAGTCACTATTAGTTTAGAAAGGACTTTTTCAAGTTCAGAAATTATTTCTGATCTCATTCCCTCTATGCTTTTCTGCAGCTCTTTTTTAACTTCAGTCTGTAGTACTTCAAAGACTTCTTTTTTAACTTCAGAGCTTACCTCCATTTCGAGATCCTCTATACTGTTTTTGTATTTGTTTGTTTACTTCAGATGCTATGAATTCAGCCATTTCAGCTGCATGATTCCCAATTTCTTGTATGGTACTGACTCCTCTATTTGTTTCAGGTGGGCTTGGGACCTGAGATTGCATTTTGCTCCTTGTCTGTATCATTCTGGGTAGTTGTGATCTTTGGTGCAGGACTGCGTTCCCATGGTTTGTTCCTTAGATCTGGCTTGTGGAACTACTGAGCTGCTTGTAGGCTGGGGGATGGAGGTCTCACTCACCTGACAGGTCTGGCACTGGATGACAGGCTGCACTGGAGTTGGGCCAGAGGATGTCTCAAGTGGTGGGCCCGGCTTTGGTGGGCCTGACGCTGGTCGGCTGTGCTGGAAGTGGCCTGGAAGTCTTCCCTGGCGATTCTGGTGCTGGCGTGCCTGGCATTGCCTGTTGACAGCAGGCTGTGCTGGCAGTGGGCCTGAGGACCCTCAACTGATGAGTCTGGCTCTGGTGGGCCTGTCGTTGCCTGGCGAATCTGATGCTGGCGGGCCTCGAGACATGATGGTCTTGACAATGTCTAACATTCATCCATAATAAAAAGCCCACAGAAAATTGAAGTAGATGGACTTGCCTCAACCTGATAAAAGCATTCTCGGACAAGCCAAATGCTAACATCATAGTAAATGGAAAAAGGTTAGAGGCATTAATTTTAACGTCAGAAAGAAGACAATGATGTCCACTATCTCCACTCCTGTTCGAAATTGTTCTGGCAAAATCAGCCACAGCTATTAGACGATAGAAAGAAATAAGAAGAATAATGACTGGAAAAGAGGAAGTGAAATTATCATTATTTGCAGATGACATGATGTTCTACACAGAGGACCCCAAAAACTCCACCAAGAGACCTGTAATTTTAATAACCAAATAGAGTAGCATAGCAAGAAACATAGCGAACACTAAAAATTCAATAATATTTCTATACACAAATAACAAATGCACTGACAGAAATTATGGAAAACGTATCTTTAAAAATAATGACCCCCCCAAAATGAAATAATAAAGAATCAATGTCACAAAGTAAGGAAAAGTTGTAAATGGTGAAAATTAGAGTACTCTTAAAAAAAAGAACAAAGATGATTTATGAAAATAGAAAGATATTCCTGGCTCCTTGACAGGAAGAGACAACATTGTGAAAATGGCCATACTCCCAAAATTGTTATAGAGATTCAATGCATTGAAAATTAAAATTAGTATACACCACAAACAAGAGAAAAAGATTCTTAAAACTCACTCAGAACTGGAAGAAATCCATAATATCAAAAACAATCCTAGGCAAAAAATAGAGGCTAGAGGCAACACAGTCACTGGTTTCAAATTCTACAACAGAGTTACTGTGATAAGATCAGTATGGCACTGGCAAAAAAGCACAGAACTGTAGGAGTATGAAACAGACTAGAAGGTGGCAGACACAAACAAAAACACACTCAGCCACTTTATCTTTGGCAAAGGACTCAAACAATTTCCTTGGAAGACACTTAGCCTCTTTAAAAAATGCTGCTAGAAAAACTGACTTACCACATGCCGAAGGCTATAATTAGACTGATGCTAATCACCATACACAAAACCACACTCAAATGGATCAAATATCAAGATATTAAAACTGAAACAATCATCTGGAGCAGAAAGTAGATAGAAATCTTATTGACATACAGGCAGGTAGAGAGTTTATGGAGAAAAGCCAGACTGTAAGGAAATTACTTCAAAGAATCAACAATTGGGTCTCCTCTTTTTGAAAAGTTTAAGCATGTCAAAATAAATCTCCAACTCAGAAAAAATAAAAATCACAAATTGGCTCACTGGCCCTCAGATAAATGAATTCTATGTATAACATATATTTGAAGACTCCAGTATTCAAAGACCCAATCCAAAAGTCAGCATCTCAGATGAATAAACACTTCACAAATTAAGAAGTACAAATTGCAAATGCATATATGAAGAAATGTTCACTGGTCATTCATGAGACACAAATTAAAGCAATACTGCGATGCCATCTTACCTCAGAAAAATAGCTACTATCAAGAAGTCAACCAATGACAAATGCAGGAAGGGCTGTTTTTAAAAAGGAACCCACTTCACTGTCGGTGGGCGTGCAGAGTTGTACAACCATTATGGGAATAAGTGTGGAGATTCCTCAGAAAGCTAGTATTAGAAATCCCATTGAATCCAGTTATTCCCCTCCTAGGTATTTTTCAAAAAACTGAAACGGTCATACCACAGTAATACGTGTGGAACTATGTTTATAGCAGTGCAATTTGTCATAGATAAATATTGGAAATAACCCAAATGCCCATCAAGTAAATAATGAATAGAAAAATGACTTGTTATTTTTTTTTTATGGCTGGCTCAGTTTGCCTTGAGGGTGGAGCCGGTGTAGCACGTGGTGCTGGGGATCGAACCTCAGTTCCTGCAGTTGCCAAAGCTTTCCTAAGCTGTCACTTTAGACTGCTCAACCATCTCCCAGCCCATGATTTGATATTTAACACATTGAAATATTACTCAACTATAAAAATATATATTGGAGACCTTATACGTGAATGGAAGCAACTGGAAACCCTATTGTTTAATGAAATAAATCAGACCTACAGGTGCAAACATCACATTGTCTCACTAGTGTGAATACCTGAACACTTAAATAAAATCTGAAAGGTACAGTAGATAATATGAAAGGGAAAGAATGTGATCACGGGAAGGAAAAACTAGGATGAGGAGAAACAAGAAAGAAAGAAATGAAAAATATATTTACGTGCATATGCAGGATGGCTTGGATAATTCTATTGCTGATTTCTGCTGGTCTAATGAAAGGAGGAGTTAAAACCTCATTTTTTTTTTCCTTCTCTTTTTGAACTTCTTCTAATTTTTTTAGACTAAAATTACAGGTTTATATTTGGCAATCTAAACAACTCATTTGAAGATAATACTGTGCAATACAACAACCATTGTGGAATTTCTATTACTTTGCTTTATGAAATTTTGCCTGGTTGCTTTTTTTAAATGTATTTGGTACAGGATCTCACTACACATCTGTGATTCATTGTGATTATTCGGTTTTCACCCTCCCCAGCACTAAGAAGACATGCATGTGACACCATGCATAGTCTCAGTGTGCCCAGGGTGGGGCCAGCACAGCATGTGGTGCAGGGGATCAAACCCTTGTTCCTGTTTTGTCTAAGCAGGCACTGCTCCCCAAGATGACTCACCAGCCCCCTCCCCCTTTTTTGTATTTTTGAGACAGGGTCTCACTGTGCAGTTCAACCTGGCATGAGCTCTATTTTTTAGCCCAGGCTGGTCTGAAACTCACCATGAAAAATAAACAAAGTGAAAAAATAATAATTACTACCTCCCCCTATCTATTTTGAGAACTCTAACAATATGAATATAAGTTTCTTCATTTTGGCACAGATAGAACTCCTATACGACTGATCTGTAAATGCTTGCATCTTTATTTTAATTTTAAACAATTCTTATTGTTATATTCATTTAAATTTGTAAATTATTTATGATATGCAACCTATTAAAAATAAGTTCTTAAAAATAAAAATAACTACATACCACACACACAAGAAAAAAGAACCTCACACTGATCCCACTGCCTCAGCCTTTCAAGTGCCTCCCTCATCCCACTGCCTCAGCCTCCCAAGTGCTGGGATTAAAGGTGTGTCACACCATGCCCAGCTTCTTTTTTATTATTCAAAAATAAAAAGAGAAAGGAGAGAATAGGCCAACTGAAAACAGGGAACAATAATCATTCTCTACAAACTTGCAATAACAAAAAAATTATTTTTAGGTTTTCAAAGGAGGGTGGGTAAAATTGAATGGTAGAAAATCCTGTGTTATTTTTTGTCCTTATTCCACCTTCCTCCTTGGCTCAGCCCAAACTTTGACAACATCAGCTCTTTTCCAGTGGAGGCTTCTGAGTTCTGGAGAACAGAGATTGGGCCTCTCTCTTTTAACGTGGCTGACGACCCCAGGTAGGACTGAAGCCTGGTGCTTGTCTTTGTGCAGTAACCCATGGTGAGGAAACAGCAGGCAACAATGCAAAGCTTGTAATGCCACTAAACACCCCAGGGCCACCTGAAGCAAGTGCACAGTTAAGGCACGTGATAGAACACCACAACATGAAGCATGAAAGATAACCAGGGTGAATTAAGAGAGGCCTAACTGCATGGGAAAGTAGGCACAGGGTAGGCAAGACCACTGACAAAAGCTCAGAGTAATGGGAAACTTCGCTTCAGTAGAAAATGAGTATGTCTATGCTATTCAGATGTTACTCAAAACAGTAAATAATAAAGTGAAACCTGAGAGATTTAAGGAATTCCTTTCCCTTCTATAAAGGCATTGTTATTGGTTTCAGCCTAGGGGAAAGGCTGCTTTAAACTTAAAAGTCTGGAAGCAAATTATGAGAGCACTGAGTCCTGCTGCTCACCAAAATGGGGAACCATTCATGTGTGGTCTCTTGATAGTCTAATTTCCTTAGCTTGGGAACCATTGCAAATGGACTGAAAAGAATCTAAGAAATAGTTAAACAGGTCAGCTTCAAATGCTGGTACTGCTAAACGTCAAGAGCAGCCTGCACACAAATATTAATCTGCACATGAGATCTTTTTAAGACCTCTGCCTCCCTCTCTCTCAAATGCAGATGCTCGCATAACAAAATGGATAAAAACACAGCCAGGGGCCTCTGAATTGCATAGTTATGATAAAACTGCACCCCTCAACACCTCCTACATGAAGGTGCACCCCAGCATACCAAGAGTGTTGATTCTTTAAATTTTTCGAAGCTTTGTAGTGGGAATGAATCTAACAAACAGAGTACTAATTGGTTGTTTATGGTATTCCAGACCATCTTCTCAGAATCTGATCATTTGGAGACTATAAAACAAAATGAAACTAGTAATGAGGTATGTGAGGTGTGAACTAAAGTAAAGCAATTATCAAAATTGATTTGTAAACTGATTTTAAAAATGGAGATTTCTACCCCTGTAGTTCCCCCATCTCAGTTCACAAAACTTCAGCCCCTACTGCCATCTTTTAATCCTTCTGCTCCTCCATATGATGAAGGAAAGGGCACCCCCACCAAAATTTGTAGATATATGATATCGCAGGCTCTTATGCAAGGGAGACAACAGGGAGATACTGAGACTTATTCTGCCTCATTGGGTGTTTTTCCTGCTGGGGTTCAACAACACTCACCAAATATTCATTTTCCCCAAGAGTATATACAATGTGAACACCAACCTCTGGCATTCAAGGTTATTAAAGTTTTAAAGTAGGCTGTTAGGGCCTATGGTATACATTCAGCCTATGTGATTGGATTTATACAAGGATTAACAAGTGAACACTGATCAATTCCTCATGATTGGGATATTTTGTTCCATACAATTTTAGAGCCAAGCCAATATTTGCAATTTAGAGCTTGGTGGAAAAATGAAGCAGATATTCAAGAGAGGGTTAACAAAGGACAAAATCCCCCAGTTGATGTTTCATCAGATGAACTCACTGGGTCAGGGGCCTAACTTGGTATCCAAGCCCAATTGCAATATGATGATGTGGCTATTGTTCAAACTTGCATTTATTGCTTGAGAGCATAGAAAATCATGGAAAGACCAGGGGACCCTCAAAAATCATTTGTTATGGTTTTCCAATATAATACGGAGCCATATGTACATTTTTTCTCCCAATTAAGGGAGGCTACACACCAAACAGTGAGAGCACCAGATTTAAGAGAATTATTATTAAAGATTTTGCCCTTTGAAAATGTAAATATGAAATGTTCAAAGCCTCTGGGTCCCTTAAAGGTACAGGGTCTATCACTGGAAAAATATGTTATGGCCTGCGCTGATATTGGTTCAGGGTCATACAAAGCCAATTTATTGGCAGCTGCCTTACAGTTTTTTTAAACAAGATCATACCAAATGTTTTAGATGTTTAAAGATGATTCACATGGGAAAAGATTGGAAAAAAGGACAAGATTTAAAGAAAGGAGATAAAAATAGCCAGACTGTTCCAGGACTTTGTCTCAGATGTGGAAAAGGTAAACATTGGGCTAATGAATGTAACTCCAGACTTGAAAGGGATAGCCAACTGTTACAATCTCAGAGAAACTGTAAAAGGGGCCTATCATCCCGGGGCCCAGAGATAAACAATATGAAATATCCAAAGTTTCCATTGGCCATCCCAAATTTCAATCAAATGGAGGATGGCAGATCTTTTTTGTGCAACCTCTGGAAATGGAAGCACAGCTTTAGATCTGATGGCTGCGGAAAATCAGCTTTTGCTCCCCGCTTAAGGAGTTTACAAAATTAAAAGTGAAGTCTTCAGCCCTATTCCAAAAGATATTGTAACCCTGATTATGAAAAGGAGTACTCTTATTGCCCAAGGTGTATATGTATATTTTGTAATTTTTGACAGTGATTATGAAGAAGCAATATTATTTATGATATCTACTACTAAATCTTTTCAAATTAAAACTTAATTATTTATTAAAAATAAAAGTCCGCTTCTCTTTATGTATATTAAACATATTAATATGGCCTAGCTCTATTGTCAGCAGAGTGACAGGAGACACAGATTGGCTATATACGGAGGCCATGGCTACAGGGTTATAATTCCTTTAATGCATTAGGAGTTAATGTAGACTCAAGAAAACCCTTCATAGGTACCAAGCTCATTAATGTTATGCTAGCTTCCAGGACAGCACACCTACAGAATAAAATCAACCCACGATAGCCCCAATACTAAATGGTCTGCAGCTTTAGCTTGGTGTAATCAATACTGTTTATACAAGAAAATAAAGTTAGAATTCTATTTAATGAAACTGTTGTTTAAACCACATCAAATTCTTACACTGCTCAATTGGTCATTCATTTATGCTAAAAATTTCAAAATTTTTTTAAAAATTATGGGGTAAAAAATAAAAATTAATTTAATAAACATTTAATAGCTTTTCAAATACAAATGTGGGTGGTCTCCAAGCAGAGCAGCTACAAAGGTGTGAGGCCATTGCCCCAAGATATTTTAAAAGATTACTCAAAATTCCTTTAATTCTGAATTATGTGTGGTAGCTTAAAACTGTCTTCAATAAAAAACGGCACTTAAAATAGGGCTTCAAAATTTTAGAAACAAATATAAAATATCATTTAATTGTTTGAGCAGTTGTTTAACTTGGATATCCCTTTTAATTAAGAAAAGTCCTAGTATGGCCTTCAAAGCTATTCAAGCTATGATAACTTCTTTATACTTGGGTCAACTTATATAACAAAAATATGTTGTGCCCCAAACTGTTCAGATCAACCATTGATGATTTTCAGACTTTATTTGGTAATATTAATAGGCTCCATCTTGATTTTGGAATAATTTATCTGGTGCAATTGACTGTCATTATCCCTCAGGTGACTTAAAATATTTTTATTTTTTATTTTTTGCAGATAAGGTCATAATAGTTTAAAGGGGAAAATACATGACCTCCTTTTCTGAAAAATAAAATAGTGGTCTTTCAGTGTGTGATCTAAGTTTTGTTAAAACAAAAGGAGAATCAATCCTGCCAGCTTCACTTGCCAATATATACTATTAAATTTTTAAATATTTACAACATAAAGAGAATCCAGGTTAAAAAAAAGGGGGGCGGCTAAAAAAGATCCTGGAAGAGATTTTCTCAGTAGACTATGAAAAGGACTCAGTCTACCACTAACTGGGAATAAAGGGTATGCTTTTGTTTTTCCAGAGAATGCTAAACAACTTATCTGAGTACCAGAGAGTACTTTCAGACTGTACCATGAAGCCAGATCTAAAAAATAGTTAACTACAGTGAGGTAGATCCAGCCAACGGCCTCTTAAAGAAACTGACCAAAATAGAGTACATTCTTAATTTTTTAAAAATGTTTATATGTCTGCCTGTTTAAATGTTTGCATGTCTTTCAATGTTCAGTGGTTCCAATTTTTTCTTTTTCACTTTTTAATGATGTCTTTTAAATATAATTTGAGATATAGATCTAAAAACATGTTTTTCCTAAGTTACCAGATAAACAAAATGACATTAAAATTGATGTATATACAATATATCATAAAATTTAAGCTAATAGAATAAAAATTGCATCAAAGAGGAAAAATTAATTAGAGAGGAATCCAATTGATGAAGAAGAGGTTTGGCCAACATTTTGTTCATTAATAACTCATTCATTAAAATATAAAGTTTTTCAAAGTGTTTCAACAAGGTTTTCTCTTTAAAGATGGTTTTGGTACAAAACTAGATGGAAAAACAAAGGTCTTCCTGTGAATATGACAATTCACTGGGGTTGATTTCTTGATATATAAAATGTATCTATGATTCCAGGTATACAGGTCTTTCAAAATATAAAACACAGATTGCTTACTGGGATAAGACTTTTTCTCAAATTCAAACTTCTATGTTTTATGAAAACTTACAATGTATGTCTAATTTAATGGTGAATAATTA
>PVKN010039142.1:0-10933 GCA_004027915.1 Capromys pilorides | reverse complement strand
ACTTATGTCATAGTGGTGGGACAGATCACATTTACAATTGCATTAAAAGCAATAGGATACTTAGAAATAAATCTAGCAAATATTTGCAGAACCTTTATAAGAATGTTATGAATACCAAGGGGCAAAAAAGAAGATTGTAATAAAAAGTACATAATATGAATTCAAAGAACAAAATCAATAATTTAAGTATTACAGTTCTTCACAATTTATTCAAGTTTCAGTCAAAACCTCCATGAGATTTTTTTGGAATTTCATAAGCTGATTTGAACAAAGAAAAGGTCTAACAAGAGCCAAGTAACACTAAAAATTGAAGGAACTATGATTTATCTTCCCAGAAAAATCCTTATAAAACTATAGCAATCAAATAGTTCAATTCTGTAATATCAAAAATAACAATGAGGTAAACATAAGTATATACAGGGCCTTGACAATTGATAGAGGAATTATAGATCTAGTAGGTTGAGAATTATTGACTTTCTATATTAAATAAAGAAAAAAAACCCAGATCCTTGTCTCATACCATATGCAAGCACTTCTCAGATTTTTGATCTTAGGACTCCTCTACATTTTTAAAAATTATGGAATGTCCCACATTCAATATATTATGTAGGTTATCTTTTATCTATTTACCTGTAGATTGCCTATTTATATAGGTTATTTTTATCTTTCATTTGTATATTTTATATCCATTGTTCTTTAATTTCTTAGTTACTTTTTGCATTGCTAAAAGAAAGTACTCAATACTCAGTGTTAAAGGAGAAAAGGTTTATTTTAGCTCACAGTCTGTAGAGGTTTAGTGATAGTCACCTGACTTGAAGACAAAGTGGCCTGACAGAGGGGCATCACAGAGGAGAAATAATTCATGGTGTGGCAGGCAGAAGGCAGAAAACAGCAAGCTGGCTGCTTTCTTTCTGTCCCTTTATATTCCACCCAGGCTATAAACCTACTAACTGGTACCACCTACATCCAGTGTGGGGTTCCCATTATCCATACCCAGAACTTTGTTAAATCAATTTAGTTATAATATATCCTTAATCCCAACCACATGTGCCCTAGATCCAGCCACCTTTCCAAAGCCAGATCTGTAAGTTCATGAATTTTGAGGGGATATCTAGATGCAAACCGTAATATTCACCTCGGACTCTCAAAAGACTCATGTGCATTACTTTATGCAAAAGCCATTTGCTCTATCTCCAAGAGTTTCCATATTCCTAACAGTCTCAGCATTGCCTGAAAGTTCATCTCCAAAGTCTTCTCTGAGACTTAAAGCAAACTCTGAGCTGTAAGCCCCTGCACAAATAAAAAGAAAGTTAAACACTTCTGGAATGCTACAAGATAAACATTCCCATTCTAAAAGGCACAATAGGAGACAGAAAAGAATTGGACCAAAGGAAGATCAAAATCCAGCAGAGCAAACATTAAATCCTGTAGTTCTGTATCCGTCATCTGGTGAAATCTGTGACAAGATGTGAACTTTAAAGGTTTTGGGTGGCTCTTCCCTGACAGCACTGTCAGCAGTTGCAACTCTGGTGGCCTCTCTCTTGGGCTAGGTTTATTCACTCATAGTTGCTTTCCCCAGATTTCTGGCTTCTCCAGCCTTCTGGGGTTTCCACTGCACTTTTGGTTTCAGTCACTGCCTCACATATTGTCCTTTCAAAAGCATACTGCCAAGGGGCTGGGGAGATAGCTCTGTGGCACAAGTGCCTGCCTGGCAAGTGCAAGGTCATGAGTTTGAACCCCAGTCCTGCCCCCTCCCAAAAATGCATACTGCCTGACCTCCCAGGTCTTCTTCTGACATTTTGGTAGGAGCCTTCCTGACTCCACAACTCTTTCATTACACACATCTAAAGTGAGTACCGGGTGGATGATGCCCATGTCTGCTGACAGCTGGAGCAGGAGCTAGTCTTCCTTCCCTCTTGGCTGGAGGTGTCAAATATCTGGATTGTTCAGGATGTGAACCAAATCCTGAAGAACAATCTCCCCAGGCCACCTTCATTCCAGAACATAGTGCTTTAGGGCACTCTTTTCAAAACAAAGTCTTTCACCTTTGCAACATTGAGGCTGCAAAGGTTGAAGTCTCATTGTTTTTTGTTTTGTTTTGATTTTGTACTAGGAATAGAATTCAAGACCTTGTGTTTGCCAGGCAAGTGCTGTGCTATTGAGCTATATCACCAGTCCACTGCTGGGTTTTATGATGTTCTCAGGTGATATTTACTACTGTCTTGTTCCTTTTCAGCAACCAAATTCTCCTCTGTTCCATCTTTTCAGTCTGAAACTTTACTGAAGCTTCAAACTCAAAACTCAAAAATATTTCAAATCATTCTTCAGAGCCTTTTACTCTTGATTCTCAACATAGATCTGGCTGAGATCCCCAACAGTAGCCATGGCACTGCCTCAACATTAGACCGCCTAAAATGTCTTCACCAGATTAATCAGTTTTCCACACTTAATCCCAGGCCTAGGCAAAGTTTTTGGACAAGAACAAAATACAGATAAATTTTCTGACAAATCATAACACATATAGTCATCCAACAACCAATAGAGTTCCAACAGAAATTTCTGATCTAGGTCTTTCCTAGCAGCATGTTTATCAGCGTTCTGGTCCTCTGAGCTCTGAAGTCAAGTTCAGTGTACAATATTCCAGGACTGCATCTTCAGCCAGTATCTCCAAACCTTCCCAAACTCTTTACAAAAGCCAGTACCAAAGACTTCTGAACCACATGTTCAGGGAGCATCACACCAACACCACTAGTTTGATATCAAAATCTGTCATAGTTATTTTTTGTGTTGCTGAAACAAATATTTAACACCCAACCTTAACAGAAGAAAGATCTATTTTGGCTTACAGTTTGTAGCCAGTCCACAATTTGCTGGATCCAAGACAGGTGATATGTCAAAGAAGCATCATAGAAGAGAAATATTTCATGATATGGCAGGCAAAGGCAGAAAGCTACCTAGCTTGTTTCTATCTTTCTATACACTATTCAGGCTGTAAGCCTATTGAGAGATCTTACCCACACTCAGGGAGGGGTTTCAATTTTCTACACCCAGAACTATATTAAACCAATTTAATTATCATACACATCCTTAATTCCAATCTCATACACCCTAGATTCATCCACCTCCAAAAAGCTAAAAGGCTGTGACAGTTTGAGAGGGCATCTAGATATATGCTGTTACATTACCATATTAGAAAGTAAATCAAATATGCAAAACACATGAATACATAAATGCATTTAACTGTTCATAAGAAATGAGAGTGAAAAAGGCAACATCTTAGTAATATTATGAAGATAGTTTTGTCCTCATAGACCTGAAAGAATCTCTGGGGATTTCCAGTTTTCCCATGCTATAATTTGAAAATCTTTTCTATAAAATAAATTCTAGGTAAAAATGACCTAGCCAAGAATGGTGGCCC
Source organism: Capromys pilorides (assembly GCA_004027915.1). Classification (NCBI taxonomy): domain Eukaryota; kingdom Metazoa; phylum Chordata; class Mammalia; order Rodentia; family Capromyidae; genus Capromys; species Capromys pilorides. The sequence continues at coordinate 7,515 of PVKN010039142.1, read as the reverse complement.
ATGCCTATAATCTGGGCACTGGGAAGGCTGAAGCAGGAGGATCACTGAGTTTGAGGCCAGCCTGGGCTATACAGTGAATTCAAGGACAGCCTCAACTACATAGTGACACTCTTGTTTAAAAAGAAGATCTAAATCTGAAGCAAAATAAAAGCTTTACAACTATTAGAAAAAAGTTAAAGAACATATTTATGATCACAAAAGAAGAAATAATTATTTAAATGTGATTTCTCAAGCACAAATTATGAAGGAAAGATGTAATAAATTTCAACATACTAAATTGAATATTTGTTTGATAAAATATCCCATAAACAAAATTAAAAGGAAAGCAATAGTCTGTGAGAAGTTAATTGCAAAATATATATCAAGCAAAGCATAAGTATTCAGACAAAGTAAATTACTTTTATACATAAGAGATATAAAATCCAATGGAAAAATAAGCAAAATATGCTCAATCAGCCTCATTGTAATCAGAGGAATGCAAATCAAAACATCCATCAGGTTGCAAAAGTCTAACAGTAGTATGTGCTGGCCAGGATCTAGGGAAATGAGAAACCTTACCTACTGCTAGTGGAAATGTACAGTGGTACAAGTAGGAGACCATCTTGGAAATATCTTGCCTAGTAGAAAATGCATGTATTCCATGAGCAAGAAATATCTATAACATAGAAAAATGTTGAAAATATGCATAAGAAAACACTCATTCATTTATGTAGTGAATAAGCGTTTGTCAAAATCCTATAGAAATCATGTATATTGGTAGTTATGAACAAGTTTGTGTTCTTGAAACTGAGACAGACTTGTGGTGAGCACCTATGTAGGATGCATAGGAAACGCCTTCCTGGCAAAGTGAATCTGAGGAGACCAGAAAGGTGGGGGAGCGAGACCTGTGCCTAAAACCTAAAGAAAGTGCATTTCAGGCAGGAAATAATAGCATGTGCAAATCCTCTGAACAGAAATGGTCTCAAAATATTGGAAGGAGAAAAGCATAGGCTAATGTGAAGTGAGAAGGAGGCACTGAGTAGAAAGTGGGAGCAGATAAATCTGGAGGGGTGAGGTGCAAGGGCTAGATTACATACGAATTTATCTATCTATCTATTTATTCATTCATTCATTTATTTAGTCTTTTTGAGATGGGGTCTTGCTGTGCAGTTTAGGCTGGCGTTGAGCTCACTTTTGTAGCCCAGGCTGGTCTCGAACTCGCACTGATCCTCCTGCCTCAGCCTCCCAAGTGCTGGGATTACAGGCGTGCACCACTACGCCCGGCATATGACTTTAGCCTAGGTAGAGAATTTTGACTTTTTGCCTAAAGAATGAGGAACTATTGGAGAATTTTGTGCAGGGATATTACTGACCTAATGTACACTTTTTAAAGGTCACTGTGGCTGTTCTTTGAAAAGACTATAGGGTATAAGATAGAAAGATATGGTAATGATAGAGAAGATGTTGGTTCCTTGGATTTGGCTGAAGGTGTTGAAAAGTGGTTGAATCCAGAATATCCAGTATATTTCCAGACATGTTGGTGCACTTCTGTAATTCTAGCACTTGGGAAGCTGAAACAGGAGGACCGCTGTGAATTCGAGGCCAGCCTCAGCTACAAAGTGAGTTCAAGGCCTGCCTGAACTGCATAATGAAATGCTATTTAAAAAAAAAAAAAAAAAAAATATATATATATATATATATATATACATATATATATATATATACACATTGAATAGATATATTATGTATACATGCACACAAACAGCATATTGAAGAAAAATCAGATACCTTGGTGATGTAGATAAGTAGAGTTCAATGCTGAAATAGAGGAAGGTCAAAAGTTACAACAATTGAGTACCAATTGGCAATAGGCCTTTGCTCCTCAGTACAGTTTTTGTGATGTTTAGTGTTTGTTTATTTGTTTTTAATGTATTTGGTACAAGGTCTCACTACACAGCTTAGTCTGGTTGTGATACTCCTGTTTTCAGCCTCCCCAGAACTGGGATTACAGGCATGCGCCACCACATGCAGTCTTGGTGGCCGGCTCAGTGTGCCTGGGAGTGAGGCCAGCACAGCATGTGATGCCAGGGATCGGACCCTGGTTCCTGTGCTTGCCTAAGCAAGTGCTTAATCCACTGAGCTATCTCTCTGGCCCTTAGTTTGGCTTCTGATATAATAAAAATATAATTTATTATGCACCATCTACCCTAATATAAATTGACATATGTCCTGGATAACACTATTGTCTTGTGATATTAATAAGTATTGCTCAGTAATGTGTTCCATGATCAAATAAGTATGGATAATATTAGTTTAAGTGCAGTTTTTTCTTGGTGAAAATTCTCAGGGACTATAACAAAAACATGTGTATTTATGCAAGGGAAAAATGTGCAGTGTGCCCCAAGTTATATTCCCCCAGAACTCTTTTTCATCATAGGCCATCCTATGGAATGATCTTACGTGGAACTCATGAGAAACTGCTGTTACTTTTATTCTTGTCACAGCCTCCCATTTCTATACTGATAATCATGTTTATCTTGTCTTATCTGAATCTCTCCTAAATCACATGTCCTCAATTATGAAGTCATAACTGGAAATACTGGTGATATCAAAAGTGATGATGAAAACTTTTTTCAAAGTCTTTCTCAGCATTTGTCACCATTCTTCTACGCATGTCTTTGTTACCTTCTCATTGTTGACAAACAATACCCAACACTTGCAATTTAAAGGGGGATAGGTGTATTTTGGCTCACATTTCAATTCATAGTTAGTTGACTCCAGAAAAGATGGCATGGCACAGGGAAGTGGCAGAGGAAAACCAGCTCATAGCATGGTGGCCAGGCAGGAGAGAGATCAGAAAAGGAGCTGGGAAGGGAGACAGACCCTTCCAGGTCACTCCCACAGGGACCCTCCTCTTCTTTTTCTTTTCTTTTTTTTAATGTATTTCGTTGTTACAGGGTCTCACAATGCAGCTCAGACTTATAGTGATCCTCCTGCTTTCAGCCTCCCCAGGGCTGGGATTACAGGCATGTACTGCAACTCCTGGACTTTGGCTGGCTCAGCGTGCCCTGGCGGTGGGGCTGGTGCTGCATGTGGTACCGGGGATCGAATCGCAGTCCTTGTGCTTGCCTAAGCTTGCCTGAGCAGGTGCTTTAGTCCGTAGAACTATCTCGCCGGCCCCAACACTCTTCTTACCAGACCTTGCCTCCTAATAGCAAGTCCTATAAGACTGAAATTGCTAAACTAATGGACCAATAAGATGTTTTTCTCTGTTGCTCCAGTAACTAGTTCTCTTTCAAAAATTTATGCCCTTTGCTTCATTCCTCAGCTTAGCTAATGGAGTTCTAAGGAATTTCTCCAAACGTGTAATTAAGCTGTACGTGATTGAAGCAAATGGACAAAAATACTGAGGTTTTGGTCATTTATGTGGAAAAAGCTGCCCATCTCTCTTCCTTTGGTAAGATAATTTGGGCTCCCATAGGAAAATCCTTTTGTCTCTTGCTTGTGCTAAGCAAGATAAGAAAACCATTGAGAAGAAACTGGGTCAGTTGCCTTCCATTGCTTATCACCATCATCAAAGTAAATTTCTGAGGCTTAGAAGTTTCATGTCTTTTAAATGGATTCCTTGTTCTCTTCTATCTCAAAAGGGCATGTGCTAATCATTCCACTTTTGAAGATCTCTCTCTCTCTCTCTCTCTCTTTTTCTGTAGGTTTGTGTTGTTTTTTTGCACATTATTATTTCTGACTATTGATGAACAAATGCTTCATATGTAAGCTGTGCAAAAATTCATATTCAGGCTAAGTATAACATTTTGGAATCAAAAGTAGGAACTTCTTCAGAGAGAAAACAAACAAAAAGAAGAGAAAATGTCAATATATACTCCCCACTCTTACTGCTGCTTGATCTTTGTCAAAGTAAAATGAGGACCATGTTCTGTTGCCATGGAAGTGGTCATGCACTCACAAATTAGGTACTATGACTTCATGGTGAGGCAGAATAGGTGGTCTGGAAAAGAATGAAAACAGGAGGTTAGCATCACTGTTTAGGGTACGAGCCATCTTAGATCCTTTCTCTAAGTAGGTAGGAGTATAAAAAAAGTAAGTAAAAACTGATTCATTGTAGTTTTACAAAAGCCACTGAGCAAAAAAGTGTTCAGCCAGGGTAAAACTTTAGATTCTTTTCCAATGAGAAAAAAATAAATAAAACCCTGAATATTTTAATGTAGAATGAAGCACAGGTAAGAGTACGTTTATGATAAACCCATACTCTGAAGCTACCTCTGCACCCCTTTCCTGCTGCTTGCTATAGCTGGCCATTGTTGAAGTCAGTAATATCTCAAATTCTCAGGCCTAGTGGTGAGGCCTACATTTGCCACACATTTTATGCTACCTTATTTTTAGCTACTTCTGTTGTTTTGTGAGAAGGGAAGAGAAGTTACTCTTCTCTCATTGCTGGGACAAATACCTGACTCCCAAAATGAAGGAAGGAAAGGTTAAAGCTCACAGTTCCTGGAGGTTTCAGTCTATACTCAGCTGGCACCAGTGCAGAGTAGCACACGGCAGAGAACAACCTTTCATGGCGGCAGCAAAGAGCAAGAGAGAGGAGGAGTAGCAAGGATGGCAACAGAGAGGAAGTCTGTTTCACTGAAATTGCATTGAGGCTCTCTGCCCCAGGCTGAAGAAGTACACACACCCATTATCCCAGCAGTACTAAGACCCATAATCCCAGCCTTGGATCACCCATAAACCCATTGAATCCTGAGTTAATCACAAACTCTAGAAGTCCCAGGCCCACGACTGCATGAGGCTTGGGCAGACAACTAGACACAAACCATAATGGCTTGATAATTTCAAAATAGAGATTTGGATAGTTGGACTGGTACATTCAGAGCCTGCACAGTAAAATCAGGGGATATGTGGCTTACTTATCTTACTCCTAAAAGGTAAGAATCGCAAATCCAAAATGTCCACTGACAGTGCAATAGCACCATGGTATCTCCTGCTATTCTTATTGATGCAGATCAAAAGTGTGAACTTTTAAAACTGGTGGTCAAGTATTGGTCTATCATGGCATTGTTCATTAAAAGGGAACATTTCCAAAGCTTATTAAGGTGGTCCCAATGTTGCTGTTCCTCCAAGATTAGTATGCTGAAGCCCTCGGTCTAAGGGGATAATATCATGAGGTAGGGCCCTTGAAGAGGTGATTAGGTCGTGTGACCATAAGAATAGTCTCAGTGCCCTTACAAAACACACCCAAGAGAGCTCTTTTAAAAGCCTTTTAATCTAAAAGACATCTATGATCTAGAGTGTGACAGTCCTCACTAGACACCAGATCTCCTAGTCCCTTGATCCTAGTCTCCAGAATTATGAGAAATAAATCTGTGCTCCACATAAGCCATCAGTGCTATGTTGCATTATAGTGTTTTGTTGTAGTAGACACAATTGACTAAGATATTCAAAATGACTCTAAAAATCATTTTTAAGAAAAACATACTTTTTGTTTAGAGTAGAAGCAATGAGAGAAATTCCCCACCACCCTCTGGGAATGATTATCGAGTGCTTCCACCACCACCAGATATCAGCCAGTATGTTATTATAAGTACTTTTTGTTTTAAGGTAATTTTAGTTTTACAGAGAATTCATGGATAATCTTCATCCATCTGCCCCTAAGTACAATAGTCCAGTGTACAATTAGTCCAATGATTAAAAATGTGAAATTAGGGATGAGGTATAGCTCAGGGATAGAGGACCTTCCTAACTTGTAAGATGCCCTACATTTGATCCCCAGTATCTTAGTTAACAAGCAATCCAATGGACAAGTAGTAAAATTAGTATTGGTATAATACTATTAGCTGAACTAAAGATTTGATTCAGATTTTAAGCGTGCCATTTTTGGTTCTGAGATCTAGTCAAGGAGACTGTTACGTTTGTTTTGTTTTGAACCAGGTCTCCTCTGTGGAGCTCAAGCTAGCCTGGAGTCCACTACATAGCCCAGAGTGGTGTGGACCTTGCAGTTTCCTGCCTCAATCTACCAGTGCTGACTAGGTTTAAGGCCATGTACTAATTGTCTATCTAGATGTCAGAGATGGGACTTTCAGGAGGTGATTCAGTCATGGAGATATGATACTCAAGAGCAGATCAGTCACTGACGAGTTGACAGCTAACTGTGATTTGGGAGGTGAAGCCTGGCTGGAGGACGTGGGTCACTGGTAGGCTGCCTTGTAGCCAATCAACTATGGGCTGAAACTTCTACCAACTGTGACCCAAAATAAATCTGTCCTCCTTTAAGTTGTGGGTATAAGATATTGTGCTCCAGTGATAAGAAAATAACTAAGACAGCATGTGCCAGCATGTCCAGCAAGACGAGGTTGCACTTAATCATCTTTTGATAAATTTTCCTTCAATCTGGGTTTTGTTTTGATTTTTTTTTCATGATCTAGATAATTTTGAAGAGAACTTGTCTGGTATTTCATAGAAAGTTCATGGTATCTCATAGAAAGTTCTTGAGTTGGGCTTTCTCTGATGTGGACTCATGATTATAGTGAATTAATGGATGTTTGGAAATATCATGGAGATGGAATGCCCTTCTCATGATCTATTAGGGGATAGATTGATTTCATAATGCTGTCACCTTTGATCAGTTGGATAAGGAAGTACCTGTCGGGTTTATCCACCATAGAGTCACAAATTTTCCTTTCTGTACTGGATTCCTCAGGAACAATAAGTGAGTTCAATCGACAGTCAGGAGAAGAGAATCTGTCTCCACCTTCTAGAGGGAGGACTTGAAAAACTCAGCGGATGTAATTAGTGACCACAATAATTAGCTAATACTTTCCGGAGAGATCCTTTAAAAGGCTATGTGAACAACTTTCTTCTTCAAAAATACCACCCAGAATTTTAGCGGATCTTATCTGCAGCAATTATCACTTGCTCTAACATTGATTGTCAATTTGCCTCATTCCTTCAATTGTATATTATCATGCAGGATTTTTGTGAGGAAGATTTACTCACAAAATTGCTCCCTTAATTTGTGAAGATGTAGCTCACGGATAAAGGGCCTCCCTAGCACAAATACGCCTCTAGGTTCAATCCTAAATACTTGTCTCAGTTACTCCTCTCTCATTGCTGGGACAAATACCCAACACCCAAAAGGAAGGAAGAAAAGGTTGGTTCAGCTTACAGGTGCTGGAGGTTTCAGTCCATACTTGGTTGGCTCCAAGACAGAGTGGTACATGGCAGAGAGCAGCAGTTCATGGCGGCAGAACAGCAGCAATGGCAACCGAGGTAACAGATAGAGAGTTTGTTTCTCTGTTTCTCTTATATTACATTCAGGCTCTCTTGTCTCAGGCTATCCACCTCATGCCACACTCATAATCCCAGCAGTACTCAGACCCATAATCTCATCAGTACTAAGACCTATAATCCCAATGGATCATGAGTTAATCTCAAGCTCTAACACTCACCATCCCACAACTGCATGAGGCTTTTGGAGGGGGACAACTAGACACAAACCGTAACAGTACTGTAAAATAATAA
>PVKN010039141.1:0-10935 GCA_004027915.1 Capromys pilorides | reverse complement strand
ATAGGCTCAAATAATTTCATCCATTGCTTGAAGAAATTTTTATTCAGCTAAAGACTCAAAGGGTTTTTATGGTGATCTGAGGTATAATATCTCTCTGTTCTTCCCCATTGTTTTGTAATTCACAACTTCTAGCTACCTTGCTTTGCCTAAAATATGATCAACATCCTAAGTTTATTACATGGTGAGATACATGGTTCTAGACTCAGTTTCTGCATATGGAATCCAATTTTCCCAGCAGCATTTATTAAATAGGCTATCTTTCCTCTAGTGTATGATTTTGACATTTCTGTCTGTCTTAGTTATTCTTCTCTCATTGCTGGGACAAATACCCAAAATAAGGAAAGGAAAGGTTTATTTAGCTCACAGTTACTGAAGGTTTCAGTCCATATTCAGCTGGCTCCAAGGAAGAGTGGCACATGGCAGGGGATGACCTTTCATTGTGGCAGCTAAGAGCAAGAGCAAAGGGAGGAGTAGCAGCAGCTCAAGCAGCTAACTTCTCTTCCTACTTTACATTGAAATGCAAATCACCTGCCCCAGGGGAGGTGCAGTACTCACACCCACAATAACCAATCACAAATTCCAGAAGCTGCCCCATGACTGCATGAGGCTTTGCGGGGACACCTATACACAAACCATACCACTGTCAAATACCAAATAGCTATATGTGCCTGGGATTCTTTGTGCTTCATCTGTTCTGTTCCACTGACCCACATCCTTGTTTTTATGCCAGTACAATGGTATTTTAGTTATCACTGATTTATAGTATAACTTTCATCTGAAATTGTGATTGCTTTGCTTTTGTTACCCAGGATTGCTTTTGCTAGTTAGGGTCTCTTCTGATATCATAGATATTTTAGGATTGTTTTTATCAGATCTATGAAAAATGATGTTGATATTTGATTTGGATTACATTGTGTCTGTGTTTCAGTTTTGAAAGTATAGCCATTTTGATTATACTGGCTCTTTTTATTTCCAGGAATGGGGTATCTTTCCATTTTCTGATGTCTTCCTCAATTTCCTTTTTCAGAGTTATATAATTCTCATTGTAGAAGCCTTTTACTTTTATAGTTAATAAATAAATGCTTAATTTTTATTTTTTTAAGAGAATAAAAGTAAAAAACTAATCACCATTAGAAATGATACAGAGGTCCAGCAAGATAGCTAAGCAGACTAAGCATCTGCTTTGGCAAGCACAGGGACCAGGGTTCAATACCCAATCCTGCATGCCATGCTAGCCCTGTCCCCAGGGTGCACTGACCAGGTGACCAAGTCCAGATATAAGCATGGAAAATTGGTCAGAATGTTATAAAAACTTAAAAAGACAGAGAGAATAAATTAAGCATTGACTGCTTCTTTCAATGGCCCAGCAGAAATCAGCAGTACAATTATCCAAGTTTATACATACATACATACATACATGCATACATACATATATACATACATACATATAGATATAGATATATTGAGTGACATTGTTTTCTAATTTTTTTCAGTAAATTTATCACTGATGTGCAGGAATGCTATTTTTTGTGTTGCTATGCTGCTGAATTTGCTTATCAATTCTAGGAGTCTTTTGGTGGTGATTTTTGGGTCCTGTAAGTGAAGGATCATGTCATCTGCAGAGAATGACATTTTGCCTTCATGCTTTCCCATATATATCCATTTTATTTCTTTCTCTTTCTCTGACTGATGTTTTGAGAACTATGTTGAATGAGAGGTGATGATGGCCATCTCTCTGTCATGTTCATTGTCCTGATTGTTATGATTGGTTACTACTTCTCATTCTCTGAAATAATGTTTGATCACACTTTTTTCATTTTGCATCTTACTATGTATGCTTGCTTATTTACTTCTTGATTGCTTGCACTCCTGGCTATGACAATAGGACCAAAGGGCTCTTTTTCCTTCTCTGCTTCAAGGGGAAGTAGCTCTTGGTGATAGCTCTTCTGTTTTCCCTGTTATGATGGGCTTGGCCAGAACCATTCCTGACTTAGCCACCTGATGATTGACCTTGTGGGGCAATTTAATGAACCCTTACATATCCTAGATGAAGAAACAAGTTTAGCACGATGGTAATGATGGTGATATGAGAAGTGAGTTCTCCAATCACAACTAAGTAAAGAGCAGCGACAATTCTCAGCTCTTAAATGCCCACCTGGTGTCAGTGAATTAATCAGAATACATGTACTATGGGCAAAATAGTGATTTCATTGATAACTACATATATACACAAAATAAAAATAGTGAATTGAAACATTGTGCAAAGAACACTGTGTGAGAAGAAAATGTGGGAGAATAATATGGTGCTGAGATTTTACACTGTGATTTAAGGAATCCAAATCAAGCAATTTTTATTAAAATAAATTTTATAAGTGATAATCTATCTAATAAAACTAGTACTCTAGTAAAGCAAATCAACACATCCACTATCTCACTTCACTATTCTTAGGGTGTGACCAGAACAACTAACATCTACACATTTAGCATAAATCTTGGTACAACTTTATTATGTATAACACTAAGGTTGTAATTAATCTTTAATGTTTGTTTTCCTACACATCTGCTGCTTTGCATTCTCTAACCTACAATTCCTCATGTCCTTCCTACCTGCCCCAGTCTTGAGAGATCGACCAAACTTATCTGATGACTTTAAAATTTTTTTAACAGAATTACCAGAATATCTTTGCATATAAAAATCTTAGCAAAACAAACATCTCATCCAGCTGCATGCACTTAACTCCAGGACTCTGGGAAGCTGAGGCAGCAGGATCTGAAGTTCAGGACCAGCTAGGGCAATTCAGGACTGAGTTAGACTTTCTTTTGAAATATAGAAAATAAAACAAAAGCTGTGGAAAAAAAAAATGCTGTGGACATAGCTCAGTGCAAAGGCCTTGGGTACAATCCTCAGGACTGAGTGTTAGGGAGAGGTATCTAGCAAGAAAGATGAAGATCCCTGTGAGGCGAATATGAGTGATTTTAATTTTCTGCCTTTTCTTCTTAAATTTCTTTTTAAAAATATAAACAGTGTTAGGCTATCCAATATGATAAGAAAAAGTTATTCATTGAAAAATTAGATTACACTAGAGAGCACAGGTATCACAGGATAAAACGCGATCATAATGCAGGCTCTAACCATATTAAGAAAGTGCTTAATATTCACCCAGTGTTTCCCACGAGAGGCAGGTATGATTACTTGTGTGTCTTTTAGAAAGGAAAACTGATTTTTTTCTGATGATCTGGGGTGAGGTTTGAATGTGCCTGTTGATTTATGTTCTAGAGACATGGTGTGAACAAACCCTTCTTGAAGTTGAAAGCTTTTCTGTGCCACACAGCATCAGTTTAGATGGGAGAACCTGTCACAAGCAATCACTGTAAACCTAAATCAGAGGACTTTATGGTAATCCCATGCAAATACTTAAATTGTGGATGAGGCAGGGTTGACTTGTTTATTTCTCATGTCACCCAGAGAAATGTCAGCCTAGAGTGTTCCTGAAATCATAGACCAGGAAGGGCACCAAGGCACTCATGAATGTGTTTATGATTTTAGGCTATGGAGCTGGTGACTGCGTCTAGGACCAACAGTTGAATGCTTTTCAGTGTTTTATGATAAAGAAAGATACAACTGTGCCGTGGTTGTCTACACATAGAGTTCTTGTTGAATGTGAAAGGTTGGATGACTGAGAAGTCATTTAGGTAAAGATTGGGTTGTGGACAAAAGATGATGCCTTAATTTTTTTGGTCTTTCTCTTTTTGGATTTTGTTACTGGGGATTGAACCATGGGTCTTCAAACTGAGCTGCACCACCATTCCTTTTTTAAAAAAAATAATTCTTTATTTTCCATTTTGAGATAGAGTCTTGTTAAATTGCTCCGTGGTCCCAGGCTGGGATAAAACTTGTGATTCTGCTGCCTCAGCCTTGCTGAGCTCTGGGATTACAAGTGGGAAGCATTGTCAACAGGACTTTGGGTATGGATATCACCTATCACCTCTTCCCTTAATAAGGTTGCAATCAGTATAAGTAAACCAGCCATGTGAACTTTCCCTTAAACCTTCTCCAAGGGTTACCACTGCTACTTGAAAGAAAATTCTGGAAGGACAATTGTAGGAGAATCAATGAACAGAATTATTTATAACACAGGGAATACTAGCATTTTAGGGAATAGTCTGAAAAATGATGAGGCTAATTTGAGCACCGGGCATCTAGATGGACTTTCCCCATTGTTAGAAGCTGAGGTAGATGTGCAGATGGCCAGGACTTTGACTAGGTATAGAGTGTAGGACAGGTCACTCTTGCAGAGGAAATGAATGCTGAAAGACACTGAAGCCATGGCTGGGAGGTAGTCTTCTTAAAAATCTGTTTTGAGTATGGGTTCCTTCTTTACTTTCTGCTGCACTCATTTTTCTTCACTGTGCACTTTGCTCCCATATCCCAGGGCTGAGTTCCTTGATTTGCTTATTCTTTGTCCTCAGGTTTGATGTTCTTGGCTACCACCCCTAGCTCTTCTCCATGCCTGCCTCCCAGAGACTTTCTTCTTCACTTCAGTTTTCCTTTCATTTTGTCTTGCTCACATATCTTCTTCCAGACTTTTTCTCCCCAAGCTTACGATGCCTTTCCAACATGACTGTGATCCTAAGCCCTTGTGATTATCTTTGTGATTTGCTTGCTTCTGAGCATTCTACAGACCTCTCTTCCCCACGTGTGAAGATGCATGGCAGATCTCTGCACCACGTTCATAATGCGACCCTTCTCTTGACATCTCTGCAATGCTTGTAAGTTTTATTTTGCTATTATAAAAACTCATAGTTCCTCAAAGGGAAGGGGAAAATAAATGTTTTATTTTCTTTCTTTTTAAAAAATGATGTAAACCTATTGATTGCTTTTTTTTATCATGATGACAGCTAATCAGGCAAATTCTGGGTTTAAGAATATCAATTTCAGACTATAGAATATTTGTTAAAACTGGACGAACTTAAGATATTGTAAAATTTTCGTTGCTGGGGCTTTATTTAATTTGAAAAGATTATCAACCTGTTCCAAAAAATTAACACATAGGTTTGAAGATCTTAGAATTGGGTTTAGGGCAGAAATCAGAAGATTGTTTTTATAATTTATGATGTCAGGTTAAAGATTTCCATATATAAGAAAGTTAGTAAGAGGCAAGAGCTACCTCTTAAGCCACTTTGTTAGGAAACTGAATTAAATTCTAAAAGCCCAAGACATCCATCATGAAATGTGATTTTACAAACAAGATAAAAGATGAAAAGAATAGTATGTTGTTAAAAAATATGAGCATGTTAGTGATTTTACTTAACCTTTCAAATAAGAATTTTTTAGCATCTGCAGAGAACAAGACATTCCATTTTTCTTCTTTTCCTTTTTTAAGAAAGAAAAATATATTTCCTAATTAATTCAAGAACAGTAGGAGTTCACATTATTTTCTTTCTCTGTAACTTTGCCTTTTATCAGCATGAGCAGTTTGTTGTGGTATTTTTCCACCTACTTGGAAGGATGGTCACACTGCCTTGTACTAACAGTTTTTCCCAGTGGGAAGTATAGGATAGAAAGAGCTCAGGATAGAATATGGTAAGTATGCTTCCTGAGCTGTTGACCATCTGACTTTCTGGTTACGGAAATCTTGAAATTGCAAGCTGCGTTAGTGTGCTGGAGCTGCTAGAGAATAGCACAATGGTTGTTTTGAGATTCACGGCAACATGAGCAACTGGAATCCAAACAGAATCCTGGTCATTGCATCCCTGGTGGAGCTAGCTCAGCCAACTGTGCTTCCTGGGTCCCAGGTGACTTCAGAGAAGGAAGGCGCTCAACGCTAGTGTAATGGAGAGAGCACATCCCTTGGAGTGCAGAGGCCTGAAGTAAAATCTCAGCAGTATGGTAATAACACATTATTGATGAGTAAGTGACCATTACATCTGGGCTTCAGCTTCATCCCTTGCTTCTAACCTCAAAAATTATTAGGAAGATCATACTTGCCATGTGTTATGTGATATAACACAGTGGCTATGAGTAGAGTTTTGTGGTCAAATCCTTATTTTTTTAGTCTATGAATATTTATTGACACATATGGTGTGCTAGGCACTCTGCCATGTGGTGATTGAAAGAAACCTTATTGAGTTGCAGTGCAGTGGAGGAGTTAGAAAATCAACTTCTAACCAAGTGGATGTGTCATTCCAAAATGTGAAGGCTACATAGAAAAGAATGAGCTTTGCTAAGAGAAGGTTGTGGGGTTTTGATTGGATTGTCAGGGGTGGGCAAAGATTTGCTCTAGGTTTTCTTCTATATAAGATTGTGACCATTGGACTATTCAAACCTTAGTTTAAAAGTTGGTTGGGGAAGTAGTCACATGTCCTGGTCTCCCAACTTGATTATGCAAAAGATAGACATTCTGTTTTCTCAAATGACTCTAGCTTGTGTTTGAGGCTCCTGTTGTAGCAAGAGACAGAAGCTATGTGAAATCATTTTGTGTTGAGCCTTGGGGTAAATGGGGTGAAGTTTAATGTTAGTAAATTTTGTATTTCTCTTTTTTCCATGGGGTTAATAATAAGTCAAGGGGCCTTTATAGATCACTAAGACATACAAGGCAATGGGAATATAGCATCTTGATGTAGCCACTATATATTCCTAAGATATTTAGACATCTCTTGTTTTTTTTTTTTGTATTTTCTTGTCCCTATTACAAAGCCTCTGGAAAGCCACAGATACACTGGAACGTACTGGTGTAGGTTTTGGGAGCCTGCTGCTTTGGGCTCAGGGGCCCAACAGCACTGTGCAATACAGAAAACTGCTTCCATATTTCTGCATCCTTTCATCCTCTCCCCTGTCCTGTAGCGTTTCCTACTGAAATCCTGCCTAGGCTAAGGTAGAGAGAGGGAGGAAGCAGAGGCATAGCTAGATTCAGAGACCAGTCATCTCTTGAATGCTTGCCTCACTTTTAGAACTCCTCTCTTCACTTGACTCAAGTATTCTCTTCCAGGCTCAAGATATGGGGAAGATTTTGCTCTTCCTCTCATATTCTTCTAAGTAGTTTTTAAAAATATAACTAGTTTAGGATTTTAAAATTTAAGAATCAAAATATAAGAGAATTTTTATGTTCTGCCATCTGCTTTCCGTGGAAATAAATCCTCCTGCCACTTGGAGGGCGTTACCTCTTCAACGGGTGTTCCTCCTTCTTTCTTGCTAGGATCTCAGAGATTTTTTTTGGGAATAGAGAGAGGGTAGAGTATGATATACCTGTTTAATGAGATGATTAATAATCTAAATCAGCTTCAAGCCAATCATGATGCAACCCCTTTGCAACTGACTCATTTAAATGTGAACAGGTGCTGTGATCCCAGCCAATGATGCACAAAAGACCATGTCCTATTCTGGAACATTTTGGAAAAAATCCCAAAGACAGGATGAATCTGAGCCTTTAAAGACACCAAGGCACACCAAGTTTATCTACTTCTCGTTAATATTAATTAATATTCAAATAAGACAGTAACTTTCTTATTGTTCTAGCTGGGCTAGTTAGAAGATTCTGTTTTTGGGGGCCAGAATCTTCTTCTTTTATTTTTTTCCAGTACTGGGAATTGAACTCAGGACCTTGCACTTGCCAGGCAAGTGCTTATTCTACTGAACTATCTCTCTGGCTCTGAATGAGAATCTTCTGAGCCAATAAAGTGGGAAGAGCAGAAGAAATGCAGGGGAGAGATATCTTCCCCATGTCATTTCTGCTAGAGGTGAAAGAGTACAAGGCTCTTGTTTCTTTTTCTTTCTTTCTTTCTTTCTTTCTTTCTTTCTTTCTTTCTTTCTTTCTTTCTTTTTTTTTTTGGTACCAGGAGGGACTAGATCCAGTAACTGCATCCAGTAACAGAAAGAACAGGACTCATCAAGAAGGCCTGTTCTCCAAGACCACAATATAATGGCTACTACTTGATCACGACTGCTGACAAACGTGTTGTGTATACATCCATTCACCTGCTCTTCCTCTTTTTTGCATTTCCCCTTTGTTCTCTTTCTGATTCAAATAGTTATGATGCATTTGTAGCCAGGAAGTATGGACACAGGTGTAACCTACTCATGCTTAGATCTGTGGGCTACACTTCCACTGTACTGAAAGCAGGACCAGAAGAAACTCATTTTGGAATGGCTTGACTCTGAGGCAACGAATAAAAGAGAAGGAAGAGTCAATGCCTTGCAATGATTTATGTACGCCATGGCTATTTCTATCCTTGTCTACCTTCCTGGACCTGTAGAAGGCATTGCTGCACATTATGAAATTGTTTCCCGTGGAGACTGGATATTCAGTGTGTACTGGACATAGTTATTAGCAATCAGTTGGAGTTGATGCAGAAAGGAAACATAATTGGCTTCCTCAACCTAATTAGTCATGGTCAGACTTCAGGCCCAAATCTGAGTTAGCAGCAGTGGGAAGGGGGAGTAAGGTGGGAAGTTTGATATTTCATTGTAAGCCCCTCTGATGTTAACCTGATTCAGGGAATGTCCTGCTTTAGACTCAACTTAGATGGCAAGACCATCAACTTTCCAGGGGGTAGTCACTAAACTCCTAAGGTGTTTAACAACTATTTACACATTTTGAGCTTTTAAAATTTTAACTGAAGTGTAAAGGATGAATCAAATCCCTAAGATATTACACTGTACAGGTTTTCTTCAAGTGGCCAAAAGCCTGGACAAGTTGTTCCATTCTTTTTTGTCTCTCCACCATGATCTGATTAGGTTGATTAGTCTCTGACTCTGGGGAAGCTGAGGTCTCAGCATGTAAAACACTCATGGGTGGATATGGTGGGACCATTTTACGAGCAGCACACTCCTGATATGGTGATGATCTCAGAGGAAGCCTGGGTTCTCACCTGTCACAGATCTGAAGCCCATTTGGCCAGACCACCTTGGACAGCCATGTGCATTCTGTTTGGGCTGCCAAGTGCTTGGGCACAGAAACAAGGGGAATTGTATGGGCAGGGAGTCATAGTCTGGTTAGAGAGTATTGATAGCTATTTGCTTCCTCACTCTAGAACTGATTAAACTTGGAAAACTAGCATAGAACCAGAGGGGATTCACTGTGGCTCAAAGTGGCTTCCATTTCTATTCCTCTGTTCTCTTGGGGCTGCCCTGAAATAACTTTAACTTCACTTCCAGAAGATCCATCTAGACATGCTCTGTTATAGGTTTTAGGGGAACCCCTAGCCTCTTTGTTCCTCTTTGCACCATCTTCTGTAGCTTCTCTTTGTACCTGTGACTACCTGTCCAGATCCAACAAACTTGGAAAATTGTCCAAAAGCCTATTTTCCTGTTTTCAGAAAGTTGCTATTTAGATGTTGGTGGTAGTTGTCCCTGGCCATCATGTGTTCTTTACCAAGATCCTTGGGGATATTTCATGTCTACAGAGACTCCCATAGGACACAGTTTTTCTGAGAGACAGTGTGTCAGCAGGTCAAGCATATGAAGTCTGCATTGTTCTTACTTTCTACCTGGAGTCCCTAAGCAGGTCAGGCTTCTCTCATAGGGGAAAAGGGTGCATAGTAAGTAAGCCACCACTCTTCTCTTCATCCAAAAGCATGCCTGCCACAAATCTGTCAACCTGTCCAAAAGTACCACATTGGAATCTCATTGCTGTGTGTAAAAATAACTCCACTGAGAAATAGAAGTACAGAAGTGATGAGGAGGAGGCACACTGATCACCAGATGATCCTCTTTTTTTCACTACCGTGCTGTGATGTCTAAGTCATTTCCAACAACTTGGACTTCTGTTCTCTTGTTCAGAAGGTGGGAACTGATTTCCAAGTTCCCTTCCAGCTAGATGTTCCATTAGGAACCAAGGTCAAGCTTTGCCTCCCTCATGAAGTATTCCTCGTTAGCTCTCCAGGACCATTCACCTGTTAGTAACCTGTTTTCCCTTCAAGTCTGTACCACACCAGCTAATCCTTGATTTTGCACCTACTGTCTTACATTGTACTCTATGTTTGCAATGTGTGTAAGTAGTGTTGTCTGAATAAAATGAGAAACACTTTGAGCTCGGGTAAGATATCTGCTGTGCCCACTATAACACACCTACATAATTCTGGTCTTACAGAGGAAATTGTCTGAAGTTGTTTATTTAAATAATTCAGGTTATGCTGTACATCATAGAAGGTTGCGAGATGCTAATATCTACAATGTCTTCTAAGATAAATATTGCCAAAATCCAGTGTTTCAAGTCTGTAGTTTGAATCGGGCATGTCTCTCAGAGACCCCCATATAGCAGAGTTAGTTCTCAGCTAGGAGTGGTGGGAGGCAGAGTGGGAGGTTTTAGATGATTGATGATATGCCTTTGAAGAGAACAATTGTGGAATCTGAGCCCTTTCCTTTTCCTGTCTTTACTACATGGCCATGAAACGAATAGATTTCTCTGCCACAGCCTTAGCATAGCCCCAAACAAGGCCATCCAGTTATGCAATGAAATCTTTAAACTGTGAGCCAGAATAAACCTTTTCTCTTCATACACGGCATGTTCAGATATTTGTTACAGTAATAGAAAACTAATCAACACACCAAGATATAAAAATTGGCAACCTCTTCAACTTAACAGTTCTGTGGGAACTTGACAGATCCCACAGAATTTTCATATTAGTTTTCTTATTATAATTTTCAAGCTGTATGCAGTAGGTAGTTGTTGCTGTTATAGTTGAGTCTATTTTATAGATGAAAAAATTTGGGTTGCATGTGCTTTGTACCATAGAGTTTTTAGGAACAGATCTTCTGGGTTTGGCCCCTAAATATGCAGATTCTAAGTTCAATGTTCTTTCTGTTTATTTATTATTCCCATGTTATGGTTTGTGTCTGCTTGTTTCCCCATAGACTCATATAATATAGTCATTGGGGTGGCTTCTAGAGTTTGTGATTAATTGATGATCCAGTGTAGGGATTATGGATATGAGTGT
>PVKN010039140.1:0-10933 GCA_004027915.1 Capromys pilorides | reverse complement strand
GGCACTGGCTGAGGACCATCTAGGTCACATGGCTCAGTTATTGAATTTAGGCAGCTGTTCCTCTCTGACTTAGCAACTCTCTAGGGACCATGCTGTGTTTACCACTGGCTTTCTAAGTTTGCCCTGCTGCAGGCAGAAAGCAGGTACAGCCCTAGAGCCCTAGGATTCACTGCTGCTCTCCTCTTTACCCTTTGGGAAATAGGCCAGGATTTGACAGCTTTCTTCTGGAAAAAAAGCATTAAATGCTATGTTTGATAATTAACCTTCCCTTTCAAGCACTAAGGTATAATGACTCCCCTAAGTGATTTAACATTACAATCATCCATGGAACTGTGGAAAATGATAAATTTTTTAAAGCAAAATCACTAGATAAAAGGCCGGCCAGCCAAAGATTTTATATATTTTTAGAGCTGTCCATGAAATTCTGATGATCAGCCACTTTGGGGATACAGCACCACCTAACTGAGGGTGCAGGGGGATCAGGAGCCCTGCTCCAGTGCCTCCTTCCACAAGAGAGGGCAGCAGGATGCGTCCTCCTGGGACTGTCAGCTTGTGCTCAGAGGCTCGAGTCGGGAAACTGAGCTGTGGGGAGAGAGCGGCAGCGAGGGACACCTGCGCCTCCCAACCTGCTGCACAACCTCCAGGTAGAAGCCAGAAGGCTGCTTCTCACCAGACCCCAGTCACAGGCAGGAGCCTCTGGCTGAAAGACATGAGGCGGAAACTTACTTTCAGTCATGAATAAAGTGTAAAATTTTCAGGAATTTTGCATGCCAGTTGAAAACAAAGTGTAATCTTGAAATCAAACTTGGCAGGAGATTTACTACAGGAACTGGCCTTTCTCTTTTTCTGGAGAGGTCATTATTAAACATTTCCCAGGATCCTACTGCCTTCCTCCCATGATTTATAAATACATATATTTATAAAATAAAATGTTTGGGCCAGTAAGATAGCTCAGAGTACTAAAGCACCTGCTTAGGAAAGTGTAGGCAAGGGCAGGGACCAGGGTTCAATCCCTAGCGCCATATGCCCCACCCCCAGGGTGGGCTGAGCTGGTCAGAGTTCAGGTGTAGTGGTGCATGCCTGTAATCCCAGTGCTAAGGAGGCTGAAAGCAGGAGGATCACCATGAGTCCAAGCTGCATAGTGAGACCCTGAAACAACCAAATACAAAAGACATAGATAGATGATAGATAGACAGAGCATTTGACACAATCATCCACATGACCGTGAAGCCACCAGCAGGTGCCACGGCAGGCATCAATGTATCCTCCACAAGCAACTTGGAAATGGGTGACAGCAACAGCGTAATTCTAAGTAACACAAGCAGACTGATCTGCGTTTATGACTGAAAGTAAGTTTCCACCTCATGGCTTTCATCCAGGGGCCCCTGCCAGTGACTGGAGTCTGGTGGGAGGCAGCCCTTCAGCTCCTGCTTGCAGCATCCTTTTCTACAGGTCAAAGGTTTCGCAGCAGGTTGGGAGTTGCGGGTTCTGTGTAGCAGCTGGTCTTCTCAGAAGTTGGTTGGGAGATTTCTACAGGTGGAGCAAGCCAATCCACTGTCGCAGTAAAAGCAAGTGAGGTCTTAGAATCCCCAAGGATTTTAGGGACTCCAGAATGCCACAGAAGCTCCAGCTGTGGACTTCCTAAGAGACGTCTAGGTGATCCCTCCTTAATACTGGAGACGACCTCACTGCGCTGCACGTTGGGCTGGCTCTGGCAAGGTACCACGTGCTAGAAAGCTCTTTCTGATGTCAAACAGAAGTTTCTTTCTCAGCTTCCCATCAGCCAATTTTCTCTCCGGAAGCTTCCGGTCCCCTGCATGGCTTCAATGGAGTCAGCACTGCCCCCTGCTGGTAGAAAAGCACCTGCATCGCAGTGCCCTGTGGGCCTTCTGCCTTTAACGTGTTCATTTTTCATGATTTCGTCCAATGTTCTTAAGGCCAAAAGTTTCGCTGCCAGAGGTGCAGCACTGATTTTGTGGCATGGTTTGCACTTGGGAATGCTCTCACTTATCTGAAAGGGTCTTACCCTACGCTGGACATCAAACGAGGCCACGAAGTACATACAGAACACGGGGTTTCTGGGCCACATCACCCAGGACAGTAGGAGGCTCTGAGATAAAACCCAAGAGCTCTTTGGAAGGGGCACACCACAGGTCAGTGCTGCAGTGAGCTCTGGCCAGCGCCAAGCTGAAGAAATGTTCAGGGAATATTTGTAAAAATATTCCACTGAGGCCGAGCTTTCAGGCCGCTGCGTCCCTATGGACTCTCTGTAATATGAATACAATGCTGGGCTGGTGGGAAGAGAATGGGCTTTGTACCCAGACACACGGGAATCCAAATAACATCCTAGAGCTGGTGAGATAGCTCAGCGGACCAAGAGCCTACTTTGGCAAGCACAGGGACCAGGGTTCGATCACTAGTCCTGTTGCCACACTGGCCCCAAACCCGGGGTGCTGGGGACCCATTGTGGGTGTGGTGGTGCACACCTGTAATCCCTGCACTGGGGAGGCTGACAGGAGGATGGTAGGAGGAGTCTGAGCTGTGTAGTGAGACTGTACCAAATACATAAAATGAAAGAAAAAAAAATAACACCTTGGTTTTAGCCTAGTGATCCCTCTTTCGATTTCTACCCTCCAGAATCAGAACTCCTGAATCGGTGCTGTTTCATACCACTGAGGTGCAGTAATGTGTCACTGTGGCAAAAAGAAACCCACCCAGGCTTTAGCTCCCTTAGGTCTAGAACTGCTAAGGTCCTGCTCCATTTCTGAGTCAGCCCTGAAATCCCCCAACGTGGTTCTGGCCCTGCTGAGTAGCAGAGGTGCTCAGCCCTTTCTGAATGAAGGACAGGCCAGGAAGACAGCTCCAAGTCATGTGTGTTACCCAGGACAGAGCCACAGTCGGTACCGCTAAGCAGCTGTGCTCTGCACAGGTATCAGTTTCCTCCAGAGCCTGACCCTGTTCCCGTGACCTGAGTTTTCTTTTCCTTTTCTGTACTAGAAATTGCGTCCAGGGCTAATATGGATCAGACAAGCACTCTACCACCGTGCTATAGTCTCAGCCCATGAATAGGAGCTTAAATCGGATGTTTTCCTTCCTTCTCAAATCCAAAGAGTGATTAGCAAGAAGTGAAAGTGAACTTCTAACCTCACTTCTGGAATGCAATCCCTCCAGATTAGAATTCAGGGAGCTTTTTAAAATGCTTCAAAGGACTACTACAGGTCAGTAAAGCCTCATGTACAAATCTTCCTCTTCTTGAGCCTGAGAAAAATGCTTCAGTCACCACCCAGGTGGGTGTGGTGCCCCGTGTGACAGGGCAGCATCCTGAGCACTGTGTGGTGGCCCTGACCCTGAGATTAGACAACAGAAGAGCGCAGCAGTGGCTTAATCTCAGGGTTAATATTTGAAAGGTCTTCAGAACATTGCCTGTCAGCAATTTTCAACGTATTGAGTTTTTTCCTTGGCCTGAAAGATGCCGTGGAAGAGTTACATAAGGCATTACTTTGCAAATTTTAACATCACTGCGAATTCTCATTCAAGTGCAGGTTTGATTTAGAAAATCTGAGGTGGAGTCAAGGTTGTATTTCTAAGATGATGCAGACATTGCTGCATAGAGTAGACACTGAGGACTGAGGGTGTGAGGCACCGGTACCACAGGTCACAAGGCCAGTCCCCCCATGGAAGGGGGGTGAGAGTGTACCCCGAGGGGCCACAGTAGACCCTCACTGCAACTAGAGGTCTGGCCTGCAAACCCTTTCCACTTTAGGCTCTGGACAGGAGGCACCCATCAGCTGCCCAAGGGAGTGGCGAAGGCCATTTCCATTGCTGTGCTGGCCGCGTCTCAAGCAGGCATGAGGCTCTGGCCAGGAGGCCAAGGAAAGAGGAGACCAGGGCAATCGCAAGCCTTCCAACACCACCCTTCCTCTCTGAGATAAACACTAGCTCCTTGGGACTCAGGCCAGGGCAATGTGACTCACCACCGTGGTCTTCTTCCACCATGCTACACGGCTTCCCAGACACTGGTGGCCTTAAGTAGGCCGCTCATCCTTGGATCAAAAGACTTCTCCTGTCACCAGGAAGCCACTCCCCAGCCAGCTGCTGTCCCTGAGTAAACTCTATTTGTGTCAGGCCTGGAGCCCCTTGTGCTTCCCCTCTGTTTCCTAGGCCCTCATATCCCAGCTTAGCATCGCCTAGGTGCTTCCTCAAAATGCAGACTCTGAGGCCCCACACAGGTATGCTGACTCGGAGTGTACCCCACAAGCTCCTTGGGGAGTTGTGTGTTCACGAAGTTCAGAGAAGCACTGGACTAAGCCATTTTTATTTATGCGTTGGTCTCATGGCTCATGGTCAGCCCCCTCTCAGCTTTCACTTCCGAAGCAGGGCAGCATGACCTCAACGATCAGCACAGATTTAGCCTCCTGTGAGCTCTGTGTTTGGAGGCATCCAGGCCATGCCATGGCCACCTCCTCCCAGGGGATTCTGGCCTCCTCTGCTCCCAGAAAATGGCCATGTGTGTCAACAGGTCTTCCAGAAAAATCCTAACAAGAGTTCTTTTCTTTTTAAATGAAAAGTCATGTGTTTAAAAGGCTTTTATACTATTCCACACAGGAACAAGGTGGTGCTGCTTCCTGTCCTGACCCTAAGATCCATCACGCAGGAGTCCAGCATGGGGGACAAAGCGGGGAGGCCACCACCTGGGAACAACTTCGGGTAGACTTATGCTTGTCTTCGCAGTGCTGTAGATCATAAGAGGGGAAATCCAAAAGCATTTCAAGCAGCTGCTGTTCCTCATGAGGCCAGAGGCAGACTGACCTTAGGGACCTTGAGGGAAGGTGGGGTTAGCCACCCAGGAGCTGCTTTTGAAGATGAAGCCATAGACGGTTCCTAGGCCCTAAGCCCTTGACATGAGTGATCGGTTCCCATGTTCTATCCTTAATGAGAACAGGACTTGAAACACTTCCCTGGGGTTTTTTATCTTACATTTTAGCTTTTCATTTCATCTATTGATTTCTTTCAGAACATAAAAACACAAGCAGAAAATTTATAAAATGAATACAGACATTTCCATCAAAAAAATAAATAATAAATAGTTACTGAACAGACAAAATCAATAACACTTGGGTTTGTTTCCTTCTCTTAGTTTCACTTCCATGCCGTATACAGAGTCACGCTTTCCCTGCTAACATTTGCATGCACTGAGACATAGAACATCGTTAATGAAATAAGGGTGGCATTGAGTATTATGCGCTGCTTTTTAACTTCACTGATGATTTCTGTATTATGTCATTCAACATTATTATTCGCATCATGAAAATTCACACATGCTTCTAGTCATAATTCATTTAATGACCCTTCCAACCAATGTTGCTGTGTTTTGACTTTTACTATTTTTAGTGTCATTATTATGTGATAACAAAAATGAATTCTTTAAAACTTCATTTATTGAGCAAACATGTACTGGGCACCCACTAAAAGCCAGGCACTCTGCCAGGGGCACGGTTACAGGGACAGACACCCGAGGTCCTCACAGTCTTCTAAAGGGGCAGAGAATAATAAATGGATGCACTGGGAAGGAAGGAGTCGCAAGTCACCGACGGTGAGGTTTCCAGAGTCGTTCTCTTGGAAGGTAATTTCAGAGTACACTGAGAGATACACGTCCTCTAACAGAAAATAACTGTCACCTATATGTACGTCTTACCTTCCACCACCTCTGTGTGATGGTGGCAATGTATTTGCATGACACTTTTCATCTCTGTCACATTTTCAATATTCATACACAGCTCTTCAAGCCTCCTGAGGCACCTACAGCTCTCCGTGCTTTCCTACCTCCCTCCCTACATTTTTTTCCAATAGAACTGGGCCCCGTTCTACAACAGGAAGGGTAGGATCCATGTCATTGACATTATGGCTTGTATTTAATGTCCCCCCAAGGTCTCATGCAGACATAGGTGGACTTCTTCAGAGGTGGCTGGATCTAGGCTATGTGACTTTGGAGCTGATTCATGGTGAAATGCTAAAACCAAGGGCACTAAAGGGATTAAGGGTGGCAGTGTCTCCCACGCTAAGTATCCCTGGTAAGATACAAAGGATAGAAAGAGCTGCGGTTGTCCCTTGTTGCTCTGCTACCTGCTTCCCCCCATAAACTGTTTCTCCTCAGCAATGCCTGTCTTCCATCTGTCACTCAGCCTTGGAGCTGGCCACCTATGGAGTGAAACCTCTACCCACTAGAGCTAAAGAAATCCTTTCCCCTTTAACTTTGGGGATTGGGTATTTTGTTTCAGCAGTGAGAGAAAAGTAACTAAGGCATGTGGGGAGCAAGATTAAAGAAGTCTAAATGGGTGGGGTGAGTTCCAGCCATTTGAGCAGGCCTTGGGTAGGACCCCAGATTTATTGTTGGATAGATTTAATAATCTATCAGTCAAAAGCCAGTGGCCCAAGGCTATTAATTGGACAGATGGGATATCAGAGGAAAAGGTCACAATTCCCGGAGCTCTAAGTCACCCCAGGCCTCCCTGCACACTTGCACACCCACCTAGGACTCTGCCAAGGCCACTGTGTGCAAGTTACCCTTCACGAGTGCACCACCGTGCCACTCAGAGGCACAGGCCTAAGAGGTACTGCTTGGGGCTCTGACTGCTACCTCAGGGTAAGTGCAACGGAGAGAAGGACCCAAAGAAACTCCCCAAAACAGACTTCTTATTTTTCTTCAGTGACTGTCCCAAATACCTAGAGGCAAGCGCGGCTACATGAGCTCCTCCAGGACTGCTGTAGGAGACCGCCGCTTTGGCCACAGCAAACCTTAGATGTGGGCTTACCCCAGACGGCCCTCCTCCCTCAGGTCTGCTGGCGGTCTCTCGCTGACCCAGTGCTCGAGCAAACCCACCTCCCACCCTTGTAGGCAGCCTCCCCTAGGCTCGTGGGGCAGTCCACAAACCATTCCCACGTCTATCAATTACCATATTGCTGCCTAGGCACGGTTGCTGTACACTAAGAAGAGGGACCCGAGGCTGCTGCCACCCAAAATAGCCAGCAGCTGGCGCTGGTGACCCTGAAGGCGGCAGCCATCCCCAAGCAGCCGTGGAGATCACCAAGAATTGCCATCCCCAGTGTCCCGAGGCTCCTGAGGCTTCTGCTCAGCTGCTTGCCCCAGGTGGTGAGGAAGGCTGCTCAGGCGGGTGTGCAAAGCTGGGGTTAGCAGCATTGAAGCAGCTGCACTTCGGCAATGTGCGACTTTTGTGAAAGTTGAGCAAAAGGCCTTCAGTGGGTTTATGTCTTGCTTGCTTTCTCTTGCTGCTGAGACAAAATACCTGACAACAAAGAAAAGGTTTATTTGGAGCACAGTTTGTGGAGATCTCAGTCCAGTCAGCCCAGACAGCACCAGCTCCAAGACTGGACAGAATGGGGGGTGGGCTGCAGGGGAAAAACGGTCCATGGAAAGGCAGGCAGAAGGCAGTGAGCGGCAAGCAGGGACAGTGCGCCTGCCTCCCCTCCCTCTGTAGAGCACCCAGGCTGTATGTGTACTGACTGCTGACCCCACACCCAGATGAGGCTTCCATTATCCACAACCAGAACTATGATGAACCAGTTTAATTGTCACACGCCCTTAATCTCGGTATCACACATCCTAGATCCATCCTCCTCCGAAAAGCCCCACCTATTAGCACATGAGGTTTGGTGTGGTGGGAGGAGAGGGTCATTGAAATCCAAACTGCAACAATTTGTAACATCTTTTGGCCAGTACAGGGAATCCCCACATGTCACCATTTAGAGGACCCTGAAAAAGACAACAGTGACAGTTGGCATCAGTGGAGAAGCAGCTAAGGCACTGGTCTATGTCTGAATTCCATAGTACATGTGACAGGGACACACACTAGCTGGTGGCATAAGAAATTGGCTTCATGTGTCTAGGGGCAAGAGCTGGCACTTGAACTGCCATGTATGTTGTCAGTCTCCCAAACGGAGATCATTCCTCGGGCAGAAAACTGGAATTGAAACCTTAAGAGGGAAGGAAACAGTAATCATGGTAGGAACAGAAAACTTAAGTGGTACAGGTTAAGTACTTTTCTTAATGCTTTCAATTTGAAAAAATAGCTCTATTTGCTTTTAGGATCTAAAAAGGTTAGGCCCAACCAATGTCAGTCCATTGCTCAGGCTCAAGTCCAGAGTATAAGCCATTACATCATGCTGCCCCCTAGGGAGTCTTGTCTCTAGAATTTGGACTCGAACTTGAGACTTCCAAGAGTGGCCTACAAGGCACGGGAGAGCTGCAACTGTCTGTGGACCTAGTATGTGCAGGCACAGAGCTCACCTGGCACCATTTAAGAACGTTGGTGGGCTCTGGGCAGCCTGTGGGACTCTGGTAAGCTCTGACCTTGCACAGCTCCCATCACACAAGTGCAGAGCTTCGGCTAGTGCCATTCCAAACTTTTAAGAACTTTGGAGTACTGTGGGTGGTCTGTGGTACTGTGCCTGGGTGATTGCTGGGAGCATCAAAAAACGCCAAAACACAGGAGCAAAAGGCAATCTTAATCCTCCAGCCCACCCTGAATAAATCCAGGAGACAATGGTAAGCAAGAATTTGGAAAGCACACCCCCGAAATATCTTAAATGATAACAATGAAAGTAAAAAAAAAAAAAGCAAATCCATCAGGCTATAGAAGAAATTAGATCAGAAATAATCTCTCAGGTCCAAAAAGAAAAGACCACAATTGTGAAAGAATTGCTCAGCACAGGTAAAGAACACATAGATAGAAAAATAAAGCAGAATAGAAAAATGTTTGAAACACTGAATGAACAATATAGGAAACAGGGGCTGGGGAGATGGCTCAGTAGAATAAGAGCTTACTGGCAAGGGTCTGAGTTCAATCCCTGGTCATGCAAAAAAAAAAAAAAAAAAAAAAAAAAAAAAAAAAAAAAAAAAAAAAAAAAAAAAAAAAAAAAAAAAAAAAAAAAAAAAAAAAAAAAAAAAAAAAAAAAAAAAAAAAAAAAAAAAAAAAAAAAAAAAGAAGAAAGAAAGAAAAACAGGAAGCCACTACACTGCACAAAACAGATTCAAACAGGTATCCAGAAAATTAAGAAATCCACTGAAAGTTGACAAAACCACTTGAATGAAACTGAAGATAGACTTTCAGACCTCTAAGAAAGTGTTGCAGCTAAAGAATAAGAAACAAAACATCTCTTAAAACAATCCACGAACCAGAAAATAACAATTCAGCACCTACAATGCAATGCAAAGAAAAATAATGTGAAAATATAGGAGTCAATGAAGCAGCAGGAGACAGCACAAATGTAGTTTGTAGAACTACTACAAGGACATGTTCAAAATATTGGAAAAGAACCTGAAATACAAATGAGCAGCGCAGATAGAATTCCACACAGCCATAATCACAACAAATTTACATCTACACACATGATAGTCAAGATCTCAGAAATTCAGCAAAAGAATAGAATATTAAAATGTGCTAGAGAGAAAAAATAGGTCACCTACAATGGAAAGCCCATTAGAATCATGGCCAATTTCTCAACACAAACCATCAGATCAAGAAGAGCTTGGAGTGAAGCATTTCAGGTCCTGAAAGAAAACAACTTCCAACCCAGATTGATATACCTGACAAAACTATCTATCAAATTCAATGGTGAAATAAGATCCTTCCATGACAAACAACAATTGAAGAAATTCATGAGCACCAAACCAACCCTACAAAGAGTACTGACAGATATTCTAGAAAGAGACAGAAATGATCACAACTTCAAGAACAATGGAAAAGAACCGCAAAACAGACTAAGTAGTTAAAAAGAGGGAAAAGTACAAAACCTATAACACAAGAATAACATGAAGAAGATAAGTCAATGGGTATCACTTATAATGATCAATGTAAATAGCCTCAATTCACCAATCAAAACTAACAGACTGGTAGAATGGATTAAGAAACAAAGTCCAACAACATGATGCATACAAGAAACAATTTAACTCAAAAAAAAAAAAATTTTCACAGACTAGATGTCAAAGGATAGCAAACAATCCTCCATGCCACAGAAAATCAGAAAAAAGCAGAGCTAACTATTCTGCTCCCTGACAGTATCAACTTCAAACCAAAAACCATCTAAAGAGATAAAAAAGGACACCACATACTTGTTAAGGGAAAACTGCAACGAAAAGAGAAAACAATTATAAATATACATGCACCCAATGTAGGAGCACACTCCTACATAAGACAAATTTTAACAGATATGAAAATTCAAAAGAACAATAATACAATAGTGGCAGGGACTTTAACATGCTACTGTCACACAGGGATAGAGCAACTTGACAAAAAATCAGCGAAAAGAATAACAAAACAAAACCAAACTTGTGAAGAAATTGATTCGGTAGATGTTTATAGAGTGTTTCACCCAACTAAAACAGAATAAGTGAGCTACACATGGGATGTTCTCCAAAGCAGACCATACACTAAGACACAGAGCACTCTGAAGTAAAGGCAAAGCAATTGAAGTTATCCCATGCATACTTTCTGATCAGAGCGCAATAAAACTGGAAATTATTCACGAAAGAAGCTACAAAAACACCATTAACATACGGAAATTAAATAACAACCTCCTAAACAACCAGTGTGTCACAAATGAAATTAGATAAATTGAAAATGCAGATACAACTTCCTGAAACCTGTGGGATGCAGTGAAAAATGTCTTAAGAGAAAAATTTATAGCAGGAAATTTCCACATTAGGTAAACAGAATGAGCCCAAATAAATGATGTTATGCTACACTTCAAGCTCCTAGAAAAAGAAGAGCAAGTCAAGCATAAATTCCAAAGAAGACAGGAAATTATAAAGATTAGAGCAGAAATTAAAGCATTGGAGATGAAGAAAACAATAGAAAGAAAAAATGAATCAATGAATTGGTTCTTTGAAACAATAAAGCTGGTAAACCCCTAGCTA
>PVKN010039139.1:0-10819 GCA_004027915.1 Capromys pilorides | reverse complement strand
GCTAGCAGGTAGGGCGGGCAAGAGCAGGGTGGGCGAGCAGGAGCTCTACATGGGGGCACACCAGCGAGCTGGGCTCTGAACTTTAGACAGGAGATAGTAGAAAGGGCCTGCACGGCTGCAGGCAAGTGCCACTGGGTGGCCTGTGTGCCACTGGCCATGGCAAGAAAATTATAAAGAACCACAAGACTCCTTCTTCCTCCAGTGACCTTCCAGCCCCCTCTACTGGCAAGGGAGAACCTGCTGGCTTACAGGCGCCAGCTGCAAGGTTGCCAGCAGGACAATAAAGGACTGGGCCACAGCCCCCAGGCACCTGGCATTTATTGACTGGCACAGATGCAGATGATAAAGTTCTGTGGTATTAGCACATGAATGGTGCAGAACAATAGACTAGGCCACCACACCTGAGAGCCAAATTCATGCTGGCGTTTGGCATATGATAAATCAGTTATCTCAAATACCTGTGGAAAAAATGGGCTATTCCAAAGCTGGCCTTCTAAAAAAACAGCAGAAGAGTCATCTGCAAGACAATAATAATAATAATAATAATAATAATAATAATAATAATAATAAATAACAGCAACAATAATAATAATACGGCTGGAGCTTTACTTCTTATACTGAAGTTCTAGGTAGGTCAAAGTAACAACATGGAAAAATTTAAAATACAAAAGCACACGGAAAGTGTGTTTGTATTTGTATGAAGTATCAGAATTCAAACATATTTTTAAGTATATTGGAAAATTTATAAAACCCCAATGAGAAAATATTTCCTAGACAAAAAACATTTCTAGGGTCAAATTATTAAAAGTCAGGAAAAATGATAACTGAGAAAAATGATTTGCAACTTAAATTACAGATAGAAATCAATAAAATACTGAATTATAAAACTCATGCAAACAAATATTTCATAGAAAACATGTAAATACTTGTTTAAGGTATGGGAAACGCTCAATCACATTTACTACGCAAACTACAAAGTAAAACCACAAGGACATGCCCATGTTTACCTTTCCAACTGAGTGCTGTAAAAAAGTTAGGTAGCAAATTATGATAATGAGGATGCAGGAAGCAAGGATTGCCATATATACTGTGCAGGAACAAGAAATGACAGAACCCTATCCCTGAGAAATGTTACAAAATTATCTGGCTTCTATGTCCACAGACTCTTGCATTCACAACTTAAAACTTCTACAAATGTTTCCCAAAATGTACACAGCTATGTAATGACATAGGGCCAAGGATGCTTTTTGCAGGACCCTTTGCATTTAGTTTGTGATAGCTGAACAATGAAACTGTTTTCAATATTCATAAGTGTGGGATGTTAAATTCACTGGGATACTATGTGACTCACTTAAAAAATGAGAAATGTATAATGTTTTCTTGTAGTCAAACCAGCCCACACTACCAATCATATTTAAACTGGAGGAATTGGAGAAAAGATCAGAAACACAAAGCATCAGGTCTCCCTGACCTTCCCTAACTTTCTCCTCCAAAGAAGGCAGGCCATCAAAACTAGGAAAACTTTTCACAAGCAGGTTGGAATATCCTCAACTGAGAAATTCTTTCCCGATAGCCAGAGGAATACAGAATCCTTAACTCTGAAGACAAAGATGCCAAGAATTAATTATCATAATTAATTAATTATCATTAACTATGTCTTCCTTATAAAGGCCTCCATGTCATATAAAATTATATTAAGTCCATTTGTATCATTCTTATTGACCCGTGTTTTGTTGTATAGACTTCAGTCATGAACCCAGGATGGATAGAAATATATTTTCCCTTTGCACTTATCCAAATATATTTCTAAATGAACAAAAAAAAATCAAAGCATATGAAATGTTCACTGGATTCCACCATCCACATCAAGGTATTCTCAGTACCTAAGAGCTCAGGATTTCCAAGGAGAGGCAAGAAACTGTTAATGGTGGTTTTCTCCATGGAGGTAAACTGTTGACTAGGAATGAGATATGTTTGCCATTATGTCTACCGTTAGATATTCTTACAAATTTTGCTCCAGATTACATACATTTCCTATAAAAATATAAATATGGTTTGCTTTTAAAGAAATTTTTAAAGATTATAGTGCATCGCAGCATCCCATAGTATAACTGGTAGATTCCACAAAACAGATTTTTAAAGAGGATGGATTTGCAAGAAGCCTCTTGGCAGAGAATATTGATGAGGTCACTTGCACCTCCACAGACTTCAGGGTCTGTTCTGATCTGCAGATCTGTGACACATACTTGTGCGTTACGCTGGCCACACCAGCGGCACTGCTGGCAGCCGCCTGAGGAGAGCGTTCAGCTTAGAAGGTGCTGCATGAGTTTCTAGGCCAAGCAGCCGCAAGTTCAGTAAGGAAAGACTTTCCAACCCCCTCTAAATACCACTTTAGTTCCATAATGAAATCCTGTTTCACAAAGAACTCTGCCTTCCACATAATTGCTTCATTAGATGTTCATCTCTACTTCTGAACCATGGTAAATATACAAAGTAAATATCCAAGAGATCCACTCTTATTAATCCAACAAGGCACCTAATACCTGTGCTTTCATGGGATGTTGGTGCAGTGAGAGATTACCTCACCCACTTAATGTTCACAGAGTACTTTTGCCCAACATCCTTCTGTTTGCTTGCTTTGGAAATACAAAGGATGCCTGCCGCATATATTAATTTCAGTGGAATGGCTAACTGAGGGCAGGGTCTTCAAGTTACTCCCTCAGCTGGGCTCTGCTCTGTTTCCAAAAGCAATTGTTCAAGGCAAGCATCTCATCTTATTTTTCAGGGTTTTTTTTTTTTCCTTTTTAAAACAAATCACATCCTGGTTACTAGAAAACGCTTTGCATGGAAGAAGATTAACACACATTTAAAGAGCAAACAGATTTTTAGGCAGATATCATTCTGACAAACATCCTTTAGGTTAACCCCAGCCCTGAGGAATTTGACTATGATCCCATCCAGTAAGACTCTAACTCAAATGTCACCCATTTTGGAAAGTGTCTACAAACTTAGCCAAGGACTTTAAGTGTTACTACGATAAAGCATTAAATGTTCAAGATGCTGGATATGCTAATTCCGCAATGTGTACACGAGTCAAAATATAGCATTCTATTGCATGGATATATATCATTATTGTCAATTGAAAATAAAAGTTTACAAACCATGTGTCTATCCTATGGGAATATGTTTATTCATGCATCATCTTTCTGTCCGTTAGAAAGGAGGTTCATGAATTAGGTCCATCCTCACACCAGGCTGTTTAACCGGAAACTCAGGCCGCTGTGATTGTTCTGTCACAGATGAATGAATGAACGGTGCAGTTCCATCCCTTGAAGTGGGTGCACTTCTAGGAAGCATTGGTGGCCCAGAGTGAGTCACACAGGGAAACAGATTGCTTAATTGTTTCTGGAGCCCGCCAGCCAGGCTAGAGAAAATGCAGAGCAAGTCCTGAGAAGATTGCAGCTCCCCAGGACACAGCCAGGGCAGAAGGGAATGCCTGCCCTCCCACTGAGTAATTGGCGCTCAACTCAACCTAGGAATTTCATATTCACTCTCCATTTTAGTGGGAAGCCTCTCTGCCTGGCTAGGATTTCAACAGACACATTTCTAACTGGCTTTATTATCGTGACCCAGATATAAATATCAAGGCAGGAGCCCGTGAGGTGGGAGCACAATTTATCCTAACTGAAAATAGAGGCAGAGAAACATCAGCTCTAGTATTCCTGATTCTAGAGTGGGGTTGCCATAGCAACCAGCTGAGTCACTAATGAAAAAAGAACAGTTGCACTATGACTAGGCTGACATTCTGTGACATTCTCTTATTTTACTGTAGCTCTAATGATGTCTTCAGTAGGAATGACAGAGAGAAAAGGTTCTGACCTCTGTATTAAATCTGCAGCTGGCTGGACCCTCTCTGCCTCTAGCTTAATGAGTGTGAATCTTGATGTGCAAATTCTGTCTTGGAGAAAAGCACTTTAGGAATTTGTCTGAATCGCATATTGTACTTGTTGATTCCACTGTTCCCTTAATGTGGCTCTTTCTTTTCCAAATTAAGACGGCAATGAAACAGGAGCTCCAGAAGCAAAACAGGAAGGGAGAAAAGAGTGAAAAGTCATGCCAGGGTGATACTAATCCCTTCCTGATGTTGCGAAATTAAAAAACAACCAGAAGCAGCTTCTGCCCTTTGCCAAACAAGATAAAGCACAGGTTACTAGGCAAGAAATCCAGGAATCTCTGCAAAGAGTGAGGACAACTACAAAATAAAGTGTCAGTGATCCATGAGCCACAGTATTCATTTAATATTTGCTGTATTCTCTGGCCTGTAGAAGGCACTAAGAAGTGTTTTGGAGAACGTATTCTCAAGTCATTTAAACTCTAAAGTTGAAAGGAGAGGGTAGAGCTAGTTCATAATTTAAAAATGTGTACTAAGTACACATTACAGAAGCCTCGCTACTGCTGGGAAACACAGAGCCCCCGCCACACTGGTCATCCATATACAAGTTTAGAAGCTGAAATGAAACAAAAACTATAAGTTTGGGAAGACAAATGAAATTTGAAAATGAGCTTAATCAGAACACTCTTACTGGGTTTGTACAACACTAAAATATTTTATCTATGTTTTCATTATATTTTGAAATATACTTGTTTGCAAACCCATGAGCTTGTTTTAATCCTAGACTGGATAGCTTTCGTACGCACAGAAGAGAACCTGGGGTTTGGCATCAGCTTTGCTACAAATTGTGCCAGAGTGCCTGCATCTTCTTATCAGCAGGAAAGAAGAAAGCTCATTCATTATTAAAACAGCCTGCCACCAGCTCTTTCATCAGCATAACACTAACAGACCACTGTTCTCAGTCTGTAACTTGAGTCATGTTATTCCTGTTCTCCAGAGTTTAATTAACCACTTTCACTGTGTCACTATCCCAGTTAAGTGTAAACGCTGGATTCCTATTGGAAGTCAAGTCACACCCAACTCCACTGCCTGGTTTGTACGGCCTTCCAGTTTTATCCCAGCATGTCTATCCCACAGACTTCTCCCATCCTGCCAACATGAGGTATCCATTCCTGCCAGACTGTTTCCTCTCTGGCCACAAAAAAGGTGCTGCTAATCACAATGTTCACTTCTTCCCCACAACAGGAAGAGCTTTCTTGCTACCTGACCCATCCCAACTCAGTCTTGAAGGAAGGACAAATGTCGCCGGCTTCTTAAGGGTGTTCTCTGAATAGCTACTGCTTTCATAAACAGAGCTTTCCGCTCCGTTGCCTACTGACCCATTTCCCCAGCCTGTTATTTTTCTCCTCACTAAATCACTTGCCCCCTGTGAGCAGCGTTCGCGTCCCATCTTCCTCTTACAAGCATGTGGTCTTTCAGTTCCCTCAGTCATGCAGGAAAGCAATTACTCAATAAACATGGGACAGCAAGCCAAGGGGGACTTCCAGGCATCAGTCCTGACATGTGAAGCTTCAGAGTAGTCACAGGAAATTAGGAGAAAATATGAGCGAGGTGAGTCAGAACCAGACAATGTAGACAGTTTAGACTTGGGCCTTTTAACATACCCTCTTTTGTCAGAGTTTGAGTCCTATGGAGGGGAAGGACACCGCAGGAGAGGAAGGTGACATGTTTTAGCCTGATCAGAGAAGCTTTGATTTTTATCTACACTGTGGGTTTAGATTTTTGGTACTTTTTGACTGAACAAAGTTTGAGCCCCTCTTTTCTGAGCAGTGCAGAAAATGGGTTAGTGCTGAGGTGGGTAAGAGCCAACACGCATCCAACGCTGAACTGAGGTTTACTCCGCCCCATGAGGTGAATAGACTGCTTTACCCACCAGGATGTCAAGTGCCATTACACATTCCTCACAGATGTTCTTTCATGATTGTTTGCTAATACCGAAGAGGTTCAGGAATATTCTGGCTGTCTTAGTCACTTTCTTCG
Organism: Capromys pilorides; assembly: GCA_004027915.1. NCBI lineage: Eukaryota > Metazoa > Chordata > Mammalia > Rodentia > Capromyidae > Capromys > Capromys pilorides. The sequence goes on along the minus strand of PVKN010039139.1, from coordinate 4,887 downwards.
TCACTGAGACACAATACCCGACGCCCACAACTTAAAGAAGAATGTTTTATTTTGGTTTACAGTTCACCCGGTAGTCTGCTGGCTCCAAAGCAGAAGTAGCTTGAGTGGTAGGGACGGTCATGGTGGCCAGGAAACACTTCCGGGTCACACCCCCATGACCCGCCCCTACTGCCCAGACTGCGCCTCCCAACAACACACTCCATCAAGAACAAACCAGTGCGTTCATGCGCTCCACCCCATCCAACCGCCTTCACAAAGCCCCACCTCTGCACCCGCGAGATCCCCAGGGCACAGTCCTGACCTAGCCCATGGTACTGTCATTACGTTTTGCTCTAACTATCAAGAAATAAAGATAACTTTTTCTTCTTTCTATGATGATTTTTTTTTTTTTTTATGGGAATGTTTCCTTCTCTTGCCCTTTTTGGACAAGGAAATATTAAAGGGATGGTGAAAGGGAGCTAAAGCCGGGCAGCTGTTTATAAATAGGTAGAATGACTAAGTCCATACCCATACGGAATATTGTCAGAGAAAACAAGGGGAAGGGCAGCAAAGCGTAGGGCAGTAATGCATCTGTGAGAAGTCAGCAGAGAAATGGCCTTGTTTGTTTTTCTTCAGAGCCAAAAATAGAAGAGTTGGCTGGTGCAAAGCAGCGGGCAGCCCCCTCCGTGCAGATCACCTCTCTTCCGGACCCTGCCGCTCGGGGAACTCAGGCTGTGGCTGCCACTTCTGCAGCTGTCGCGTTTGCCCATTTTAAGAGAACGAGTGGAAGAAACTCCCTCAGGCTTTCTAGGTGCCAGATCAACGGCAGCAAATTTCATCTTATGGAAAGCTCCCTGGTGGAACAGGCATTCAAAAAGCACCTCCTATTCCAGCTGCCGAAATAAACAGGAGTCGGGCCAGGCTTCCTCGCTCCTGGTTCTGCTTCCACCAGAAACGGGGAATGTGTGGGGCCATTAAGAAGCATCCTGCCCTCCTGGGAAAGCATTTATGCCTGGGAGTCGAGTGGACTTGGGTTTGAATTCTAGCTCAGGCCTTTGAAGATAGATGACATAAAGAGAAATTATTCACTCAAGTGCATCTATGCGAGTCCTCTTGGAAACCCCCTGAATGGACTGTTTCTGAGACCAGATGCTGAGCTGCCAGTCTCACCCTGCTGCTCCTCTCACTGCATCTTCTTGCATCTGTTGCTCATGGCCTTCTTCATCTGAGACACAGTAGACTCTGCAGACCACCTCTTCCTTGACCTCCCCCTCTACCCTGTAATTTCCACATTGGTCTTCAATGTCCTCTTTTACCATTCTCAAGGTTTTACTGCAAACTTAGCAATGCTAGCTTTAGAAAGGTCTCAGCTGAAGGGGCTAAGTGCCTCAAAACAGCATAAAGCAAGTCATCCACACTGACAACCCAATCACTGCTCCAGCACAATAGCTTATGGTACCTGCCAAAGTACCCACGGACATTTCATTGTTCTTGTGGCTATCCCTCAGCACTGTTCTATTGTTCAGGTGGAGCTAATTTCTGCCCCCTTTACCATCTACTATGTGCACAGAACAAATTTCTCCTATGAGTCAGCAGAGCAGACATGTGATTTTGCCCTGGCTTGACATCATACCTCATCTGATTAATTAGTGCACGGCAGGTGGTACCTTCTCTCAATCACATTTATCAGTCTAATTCCATCTTCTTGGCATCACAGTGACAGGTCGCATCCTCAGACATAACAAAAGAAATTCACATCCTCCTCTGAGCTTAGTAACTCACTTGTGAATGTTCCACAACACCATGGTTGAGAACCACAAGTTTATGAACGTCTCTGTCTCTGTCATACAACTAAATCATCCTTAAGGATCCTTGGGAGAAAGATTCAAGTTTCGTTTCTCCTGTTAGGGTGCTGAACACAAAGCATTCACAAAATGAATAAAGAACAATGAAAAATAGTAGGAGTTATGTATTCTTAGCCTCCCATACCATACCAGCCAATGAAGAACAAAACATTTTTCATTGCCCTTGGAGCTCAGGCCTAGATTTCTGCTGGAGAAATCTCTTAGGAGAAGAGTGACTGAAAGGAAAGGACCAGAAGGAAGTTGATTAGTTTCCATGATAATGGGTCTGAAATTTCAAGAAGGACAATCACAGGAACTGTAACTTGCAAAGGATGGATCCACTGATGAGGAGAGGACCCTCACGGCGCATCATCCTTCACACGCGGAACAACTTCAGAGGACGTTTTAGATCTACGCACAGTACACAGCACCCCATAGCAGCATTTGGTTTTAATGTGCTGACTGAAAGTAATTTAAGAAATACTGCTTAAAACTCTTCTTAGTATCTCTTTGTATTTCAATCAGAAAAAAGGTAGGAACTTCTCCTGACTTCTTCATGAAAACCTTCTTTAAACATTCAGTTGTAGTAGAATAAGTGCTTGCCTGGCAAGCGTGTAGTCCTGAGTTCAATCCCTAGTACTGGAAATATATATATATATATATATGTATATATATATATATATATGTTCAAATATACATATATGTTCAAATATATATATTGTTCAAATATATATATTTGTTCAATATATATATTTGTTCTTATTTTAAAAAATTTGCTTATCATATCAATACAATTGCTTCTGAAAGTATTCTATATAGCATTTGAGACTTGAAGGGACTTAGGGGAGAAATAGTGGACAAGCAAACCAATGTGTTCTGACCTAAGCCATTCAGCTGAGCATGGTCAAAGTTGCTTTGGCCGGCCCCTGAATGGGGTAGGTATGACTGGTAAACTTTTGGTTTCAGTAAGCACTCTAAGGAGAGAGGAAGAAGAGTCATAGGTTTCCAGTGGATTGCACCTTCACATCTGTCAGATCTTTACCCAACTGTAACATCCCAGTGGATTCTGATAACAGCGTTATCTTGTACAACCTCCTCTATCCCATCCTGCCTTACTTTCTTTTATAACTTTTGTATATTATGACAGCTGACATTATATTTTTATTCACTTGTCATTGTCTGTTTCCCCAAATGGATCGTAAAGTTACATGAGGGCAAAAGCTTTGTTACATTCACCAATGCATTCAAAAACAGTGCTTTGACATTCAATATATATGTTTGAACATATTAATATTAAATTAATTGATAAATTAAGTGTTGAATTAAATGAATAGAATATTGAATACATATGTGTTGAGTGGATAGCATGTGCCAGGAATGGTAGATAGGTGATTTATAAATATTAAACATTCAAATTCAATGCCTTTAATAATTCTTGCAGGGAAGTGTTGATTTTTATATTGACAGATGTAAAGCAAAAGCTCAAAAGTACCTCAGTTCATTCATTAATTTATCTTTAAAACATGCACACCATAAGTTGCATACTGAAATTGAAACCTTTTTCTGATTATATAACTTCTGCTATTTTCACACTTCACTTTATGCAAAAGCTTCAGGTCAGGCTGTTCTTACAGCCTTGAAAGCTGCAACCCTGGGGAGAGTTTTTAAGGGAAACCATTCAAAAGAACTGCTATGCTGTGCTTGGCGTTCTTCCGGTTTCTTGTTTTTTCTATCTCTTCCAGTAGGGAGGCATCAAAACAAGGATAGCATGAGTCCCTTGGCTGAAAATAAAGCCTGTTTGCTGCCGGCTTCTGCACCATGGGCAGACCTTCCCTGTTTTGAGGCAAAAGAGGAAAGCAGAACAGCTGGGAGCCGGTCGGAGCCAAGTCTAGCTCTGTTGGTCTAGGGAGTGTCGGTGGTCCTAGAGGCCATGGCTCACAGCCTGGAAAGCCTTGCGAAGACAAAGGAAAGAAGGCTAGGTGAGTAACAAGGGTGTTCAAGACACAACGGAAAAGAGCCAGGCAGGGAGTTGAGTGTTGACGAGAACAGGTTGCTTGATGACTAACTGAAGAGAAGGACAAAGGCTGTTCTACTGAAGGACAAGGAGGAACAGCACAGGATGTAGGCACCTGCTGTGGCTGCTGAGTGCTGCTCATAAGGCAGGGTTTCGCCTTTTATGGCAGTGCCCTTGGACTGTGCTGTGGGGAGATGACTCAACCTGGTAAGAGCCAGATGGTTTTCTACCATGGCTTCACGGGAGTCCCCAGAAGAAATTTGGACGTTAAAACATCTTCAGCTACTCTGAAATTTAATTTTTCTTGTTTTAGGTTTCATTTTTATGTCTTTTTATTGAGGTATAATTTACATAAAATTACATGTACAGATCATAAGTGTGCTTTGGCAAGTGCTGACAAACACGCATCCCACTGCAAACAAGACAGAGAATATTTGCATAAACATAAAGGGTTCCACCTACAGTTTCTTCAAGCAACTATTTAGATTTTCATCATGACATTTTATTTTTGCTTCTTTGAGAACATTATGAATTTATATCATCTAACCCTTTGCGTATGGATTCTTTAAACCATTCTGATGTTCCTAAGCTCTCCGATGACTTGTGCTTTACTTCTGCATTCTTTTTTATTTCTAAGTAGTACCCCATTGTAAATAGAGAAACTTCGTAATTTACATATCTGCCTATTACCAAATTGAATTCATTGGTTTGATCTTGTTGAATTTTGATTATTCTTTACATAGTTCAGACATCAATTGAACTATTTTCATTTGCAAATATTTTTTTCCCGTTCTGTAACTTGTCTTTAATTTTTTTCATGGCCTTTCACATAAAAATAGTTTTTAATTTGGTGAGGTACAATGTATGTTTTTTCCTTTTATAAATCATACTTTCTACTTTTGTCTTACCCAGATATCCAAGTTTTCTCTTGTTTTTCTCTAAATATTATACAATTTTACATTTTATATTTATGTTCATCTATTTTCATTGATTTTTTGAACAAAATGTGAAGTTTATCTCATAGTTCATCTTTCTGCATACAGATTTTCA
>PVKN010039138.1:0-10930 GCA_004027915.1 Capromys pilorides | reverse complement strand
TATAGAATCACCACAGAAAATAAATTATTACTCATATCCACAAAATGCTTAGAAAAAAAGATTTATGTATATCATCAACTAAGCCTACTGCAGAAGTTGGCAGGACACTTGCTGGTTTGCATACTTTTAAAACCAAGTTTAAGACACACGATAGGATCTTAGATAAAAAGCATTAGATTTAAGGGCTGGAGGATGCAACTTAGAGGTACAGTGTTGGCCTCACACACAAGGTCCCAGGTCCAATTCCAGCATGGCCAAACAAAAGAATTAGTCTCTTCAGTCCATACACAAGAATGTTCTTTGGGCAAACCGAGATGTTACCACACCTCTTGCCACTTTACCTCAACAGAAGTACCCACCACAGGGCCAGCGAGATAGCTCAGCTGTCTAAAGCGCCTGCTTAGGCAAGCTTAGGCAACTGCAGGGACTGCGGCACCACATGCTGTGCTAACCTCACCCCCAGGGCAGGCTGAGCTGGCCATAACATAAAGTTAAAATAAAATTAAAAAAAAAAAAAGAAGTACCCAGCACATACCAGTGGCAAGGGCATATGCAGGAGATGGTCCTTACCTGCCTCCAGTTCCATTCCCACTAGGAAAATCATGCACTTTGACTGGAAATTGCTCCATCTGGCTGAGGCAATTATTCATTTTGTGAACTAGTGCCAACAACGGTGCATTGCCCACTGGTTCCACTCTCCCAATGGGCTCATCTCCAGGAAGCTAAAGTTATAAATAAACCAACAGGTTATGCAAGGCCTTCTGAAGATGGAACATGCAACTACAAAATTTAATAAGCAGTTTTAGAAAACAGAATCATTCATTTTTATCTTTTTTGACAGACCTGATTAAGACTTTCCAAATAAGTTATTTCACTAAAGATACTATTTCTTGTTCTGCCCACAATCCTTTGCTCAAAGCTTTACACACTCATAATGCATAAACACAAAAGGTTCTAAAAACACAAGCTGCTGGGCAGTAAAACCAGAACCAGACAGGCACAAGATTTACAATCTCTATTTACTTCCATTTAGTAAGATTACTTATGCTTTGCTACAAAAATATTTAAGGTATATGACACAAGAGTGCTATTCAGAATCCATTCTGGATATTACCATACTGGACTACAGAACTCATAAACTCATCCAGCCTTGGGAGTTTGAAGAGATGAGAGATCTGTACCTAATCTTACGCATAGCATAAAAATACATCCACTATTGTCACACATCTATTTAATCTCTAGTCTGTTATCAACTCTCTTCAGGTTGTTCCACAAGTTGATATAAAACAGTGTGCAAATGCTTGTGAGCCCTGTAGGGGCATGGTTAAGTACTTTTGCTAATACATGGAGTATAATCCTTAGGCTATTACACGTTATCATCAGGAGAGATTTCTCAGGAAACACCTTCTCTGACGCTGTTACAGAGAAGAACGTTAGGTCAACAGCATACAGAAGTAGTTATCCTCCAACTGACTCACTGACATGAAGGGAGCCAGCTGTTGCCTCCTGGTCCATCATCATAATAAATGATGATTAGAATTGTTAGGGCTACGTTTTATGCACAACAGAAAAATAATGTCTATTCTATGTCTACAGCTCAGCTCTGCCTACCTCAAACAAGATACATATTATAAAATATGTTTATAAACCCAATTTTGGGAATAAAATATTTTCACAGGTAAGAGAATACTATCAATGGCTTGTCTTGCCAGGGGGAGAAAAAGGTTGGGGGTGTAGCGTTAGTACACGCTGACCACAGAAACTGATGTGGTCTTTGTCATTGTGTTGTCTTACTATTTACTTTAAGATATACAATTCCAAGAAATCCAACTGCATCTAAGCAAGCTAGAACTTTTTCCTCAGTATCTTGACCAACATCTACTGTAAATTATTATTGGGATGAAAACATGTTTCTTAGTGAACACTAAATCTTCAGATACATAAGCATTATTAGGTAACTTACTGGAGAAGAAAAAAACACGTGAAGGAACCTCTTTAGTCGGATCTCTCTGCTCACAGCATCCTTTTCACTTTTAGACGTCAAATACAGCAATAGCTGCTTTACAAATCCACTGTGCTGGATTTCAAAGGATGAAACGTCTGACTCTGAGACTATGCTACGGATTTCTACAAGGCACTCAGCTCCACCATCCACCTTTAAGAGTCAAGAACATATTTCTGAATTGATTTCAATACCACTTACTAGATGCACGATTCACATTTTCACAGAAGGAATGCCGTACATTCATTCTCAAGTGCTTAAAAGGGAGCGGGGGGTGCCAAGAAAGCGGCACACTCTTAGCACACCTTGGGAGATAGGCTCCAACACACAGGTACACGAAAGAACGCCAAGGGTCTCATAATGCAAGCTTGGCATCTGTAACACACATGGCATGGGTGGTTGGGGGGAGCACACAAGAATGAGGCACTGGGCACGGTGGTACACACCATTCATTCTAGCACTCAGGAGCCAAGGCAGGAAGATGGTAAGAGTTCAAGGATAGCCGTTACTACATGGTGAGATCTTATCTCAAAAAGCCAAAAGAAGCAAAGGAAAAACAAAAAGAAACAACGCAGATGAAACAATAAGGGGTTACAACATTAGAATGAAAGATGACGGATGGCAAGATAGCAGCACAGGGATCAAGGCTCAATCCCCACACCCGCCCAGTCATGTGGTGCACGCCTGTAATTCCAGAGCTGGGGAGGCTAAAACAGGAGGATCACTATGAGTTTGAGCTGCATAGCGAGACACTGTACCAAATACATAATAAAAAATTAAAAATTTTTTAAAAATGAAAGATGAAACAATAAACCAAGATGTTACTTTCAGTTAAAACATTTAAAGCTTTAAGTAAATGGACAACTTTCCAGGAAAACAGGAGCCAGAATTACTCAAGATGCAACAAAGCAACAACATAAAATAAAAAACTAAGAATTAGATGAAAAAGATTGTTAAACCTCTGCCCTCATGTTCTGGAAGACTCCATTGTGGAGAGGAGTTAAGCAGAAGGCTATCAACTCCATCATCCACAGGTGAGAAGACGTACTTGAGGGGCATTTCTGACATTTCTCCACTTGTCAGGATAAAAGGGATATGGCAAAAAGAATGAGATTTCTAGCACATTTAACAAAAATGAACCATGGTAGTCTAGGGACACCTAAAAGAAATAGCGCCAAAGGCACCTGTTAGGCTAAAAAAGTTCATCTAGCTGAGAGCTAAATCCATGGAAAGACATGGTGTCATTAAGGAAAGGAGTGGCGAGAACGGAGAGACAACCGGGATGCCCCAGGCAGCACAGCGCAGTGCACCTGGAGGTTGAGTTGTTCGGTTGCAGCACAAAGTCTCTGAAGGACATTCAGGGCAGGGTTGCTTCCATCCATATTCTCAGAACTAAAGTAACGCTCTACAAATTTATGCGCCTGCTCCTTAATCCATCCTTTAATTTTTTCTCTACAAAAGAAAGAAAAAGACATTTACGACATCTCAATATATCCAGAAAAGATCTCAAATCATGTCCCTAATTCAAAGTCATAACTGCAACACTTAGCCCACTCTGCCCCATACCTATTGATTAATAAATCGGGCTTCATATTAACCAAATTAAGTTTCATTTTAAAAATGGATAATAACGTACCTAGAGAATCGTCTGGGTACTTAAAATATACTCCAGGTTATTACGTGAAGGGTAAACAAGATATTTTCCTAGAACTCTAAATGTAACAGTGTCCTAAATATTCACCCAAAGCTATTTTACATAGTTTGTTTCCTTCAAAGTGCAAACGTATCTGCCTTGCCCTTGACTTATATTTCCCAGGGAATGGAAGTAAAAAACTGCAAATGAGAAACATGTGATTGTGATTATTAGGTGCATCACTGTGATAAATGAGACCTGGCTATGTGAGTTACAAGTGATGGTGGTTTAAGAAATATTTATTTTCACTATCAAAAACTCAACAAAGCCATAAAAGCATTTTTGTTTTTCAAACAGCACTTGATTTTTTAAAAATACCATGTAAAAATAATCCATGTTGGCATTCGATACAGTCCCTCCCCCTGAACAATAAAGAAAAACAGCAAAAGAAACAAATTCTCCAGAATTTTAAAACCTATACAAATTGGTGTGAATTGTTTACTAGGTCCCGATGGGCTCTCCTCTAAAATCCTTAGGTTGCACTGAAATGGGGGGAAAAAGCTATCACAGAAGTATATGTGTAGATAGAAAACGCCAGTATTTCCCTGTCCAGAGCAAAATGGAGGAAGGTTGCACACGAAACACTATTTGGTTCTGAACATATAGAGCTCCTAGTTAGAGATGGTGAACAGCTTCACAGTTCAAGACTGCCATTTAGGACAAACGCAGATTCAGGTTTATAACTGAAGAATCTAGCTTATTCTTGAGATATACCACTCCTGGGAACAAATTAAGGTTATCTACCCATGTATAAATATGCTGAGTGATACAATGCTAAGGGCTTTCTGAGGAGCAGCACAGGCTTCCCTCACTTCACCTATTATTGGATATGGTGTCCTTGGAGGCAGCCCTGGCAAGACCACTAACTCCTGCAGTTCGTGCCGGCTCAATGTTGCTGCTGTTGGACTGTGCACTTAACCTTCCCCACGTTTTTGGATTCAAGCTTGCCAGGAAAGAAGACTTAGGTGACGGAGTAGTAGTGGGGCTTTTAGCTAGGAAAAGAGAAAAAGAACAACAGTTAAACCATTTAAATTAACAGGTGAAAAATCAAAGGAATTTAAAATTCATAGTCTTCAACAGTTAACTAAAGAACAAACAGCACTGGGTCTTCCAGAAACTCAGTTCCACTTCCACTGCCACTGCCTTTCACGTGTCCCCCCACCAACAGTTTTATCAGAGGTACCTTGATTGTCTACTTTGTCATCATCTCTTGGAGGTGAGTACTTTGGCCTTCTTGGCCCTCGTTTTGGCAGTCGTTTTCTCTTCAGAACATCACTTAATCGACTATCACAAGGGAAAATACAAAGTTCAGTAATAATTACCACTTGAAAAGTAAGCTAACTGGCAGAAGCAATGAACTACAAAAATATTCTAACAGTGTGGCTCTCTTTTAGTGACCATGCTGATTCTGCGCCACTCATCATTCAGGTACACTAACATAGGAAATTAGTAACATTCAAAAATCAAACAGCATCTGATTAATCCTCCATGTACTCAACTTTATTATACCAAGTACAAACAACATGTAAGACACGTTATGGTCTATAGCTAGACATCCCCCCAGAGCCTCCTGCACTCATTAGTGGGCCTTTGAGGAGGTGCATCAGCCCACTCATGGCTTTATAGCTGACTTGCTGTGCAGTGGAATGTGGTGGGGGAGGAGGTCCCACGGAGGGCCTGGCAGGGCTCATTTCCTTCCTCTCTTCATTAAGTCTCTCTCTGCTTCCCACTACGATGCCACGAGCTGCTACCCCTCTGCCACGCTGTCCTGCCTTAGAGTCAGCTGAAACCTTTATCAACAGTGAGCCAAAACAAACCCTTCTTTAAATATGGGGAATGGATATTGCGTCTCAGTGACAAGGAAGTAAGACAAACATACAACGAAGAAATATCAAAGTAGTTAACAACTGTATACCCACCAGCTAGAAAGAATATGTAACACGTAAGGACTAAGTCTCTGCATCAAAGCACTTTGCTATTTGTTTATAATACTCCACTCAAAAGTAATTTCATGGTGTAAGAACTACAACATGGTATGTGAGTTTATGAACACTTCTGTGGGTTTTTAAAACCTACATATACATAAATCGAGTATTGTGTAAGCAACATTATTTGAACTAAAACCATAAATAAAGTTAAACTATTCATAGGTTATATGCTTAACAATGCTGGCAATAATTTTAAACTTCTTTTTTTCATTTATGTTATTTGGTACAGGGTCTCACTTCGCAGCTTGGACCTACTGATCCTCCTGTTTTCACCCTCCCTAGCATTGGGCTAACAGGCATGTGCCACCATTCCCGGACTCTTTCACTGGCTCAGCATGCCCCAGTGCACCCCAGCACAGCACGCAGGACCAGGGACTAAACTCTGGTCCCTACACTTACCAAAGCAGGTGCTTCAGTCCACTGAACTCTCTTGCCAGCCCTACTGGCAATAATCTGAAGCAATTGATTCTTAGGATAACAAAGTTAAATAAGATGTAAAAGATGAAAAATTCTTTGATTTCTATACTAAATAGATTACAATTAAAAAAATCCTTTGGTTATTTTACTCAAAAATAAAAACATTTGGAAGTCTTCCAACATCTGAAGTTTCTGTAACAGAAATCTACTTAATTTTCAAATGTACCTGACAATCAGGATAAACTAAAGCCTGAACAGGCCTTTTAAAATGAACTTTGTGGCCTAAAGCATCTGCTTAGGCAAATGCAGGGAGAGCGGAACCATCTCTGCTACCATATGCAGTGCCACCCCAGCCCCTAGGGCAGGCGGGCCACAGAGTCTGGGCAAGGTGGTACACGCCTGTAATCCCAGTGTTAAGAGAGGCTGAAAATAGGAGGATCACTATGACTCCAACCTGCATAGTGAGACCCTGTAACAACTAAATACATTTAAAAAATAAATAAGACAAATTCTAAAAATGTTTGAAGAGAGAGATTCTTTCCTTTCTTTGGAGACTCTATAACACTAACTCAAAATATGCTCCAAAACAGTGCCTTTGTCTGGGCTGTGCACCATACAATGAAACCCATTGAGGTCTCAAGACACCATGCCTGCATCGTATAGCAAACCCCTCCAATAATTTAAGCGTTAACAGAGGCCAATGAGGAAGAGACAGGAAGGCTGCAAGGGAAAATAGCAAGTGCAACTGGGTGTGGTGGCACACACCTGTAATCCTAACGAGAGGCTGAAGCAAGTCAAGCATCTGAACTACATGGTAAGACCCTGTCATTTGGAACAAAACAAAGCACCACTTCGGAAAGTGAACAGCCCTCGACATTCTTCAGGCCCCAGTCTCTTCAAATTCAGCTGATAACAGCTACTACCTAAATGCAGTGGTTTCCCCTAAAAGTCTCAGTGTGCTCAAGCCCTGGAACTGCCATTGCCAGTTTGTATTCAAGCTAGAATGAGTGCCTGCCACCAGGTGGCACCAAAGCATAATCCTAGGACCCCTCAGCCCACCTCACTGTCACAGTTAGGCTAGAGGCACAAGGCAGTGCTTACTAGATTTAAGTTTTGAAACCAATTTATTATTACTGCTTTCCCCAAACCTACTTTTTCAATTTATAAGGTCAAAATGCACTATTGTGCTAACTACATTATAAATTTTATTATTGAATCTGGTTCATTATACACCATTCATGTACCAACATTCAAGCTCCTAACATTAAGAAAATACTCTTTGAATGTAATCTAATTCTCACATTATGAAAACCAAAAAAATATGGTTTTGGTAACATAAAAGCACAGTATATAACAGAAATGAACAACTGGTAATCAGGTGAAAGTGCACTTTCATTAAGAACTATCTTTTTTTATTGAACGTTGAGCAAAGTATAAGGTCCCATTTCACAGATAAACAGGCAATCACATTTCTGTCTCGCTTAATATTTCTAATTTTAATACTGTTTACTGTATCAATTGCTGGATACCTCAAAAACAATACATATGCAGGAATGCAGCAAATAATCACTCACTTATGAAATCAGAAACAAAAGCCAAAACCCCACATCCAAGACATTCAAGGGGCCAATGTTTCTCAGCCCTTGTTCTCTTGCACCTCAGTGGGAAGAGCATGCATGTCTGATATACCCAAAGCAAGACCCAAAATGGCACATTTTCAAAAAAGCTTGCTTCTTTCCATGAAACATTTAACAAAAGATGAAAAACTATGAAACATTCGTGCTTCCAGAAACATTACCATTTTAGTTCCTCTTTAAACCTCAATTGACAAAAGCAGAACTAAAAGTCACAGCAAAACTCTCACTTACCCTTGAGGGCTGAGATCTAATGAATCCTCTCTGCTGTGCTGCAAGCTGGGGGATCCCAAATCCGCTCCGGCATTAGCTGCAGATGTGGCTGTTCCACTGCTGACAGGTGTCGTTGACCCCAAGGATCCTGACCCATTTGTACATGCCTTTGGTGGACTTGTCAACAAAGATTCTGATTCTGCTAAATGTTTTACTTGATGCATTACACCTTTATAGCAGTAAGGATAAGAATGAGTCAGTTTCAATCATGAGTGAGGACTACCTCTCTGCCATAACAAAAATCATTAAATGCTAAAACAATGACTGAAGAACAGCTGACAAATGGGAGATAGAAGCTAGAGATTTCAGTTTGACTCCAATCAGAGAATTAAATAGCAAAATTCAAAACAATATATGCATATTGATATCTTCTCATCTTCAAAACAAGAACATATAGAACTTAAAAATCCTATTCAAATTTCAGAACATTCATTATACAAACAACACTCAATTACAGAAACACAATGCCTCTTATGGTGCGACAGTCACAGGAGGAAAAGACCTAATTAATTTCAAGTTCTAGGAGACAAGATCACAGTAACAGTGCTGCCCACAAGAGCTACCTAAGAATAGTCCTTGTCATATTCTTGGAAGAGGGCTAAACTCTTAACTTGTGAGACAGGTTCTTATTTGAGTTAGCACACAGAAAAATACGTACATGGGATTAGGGTGGGGTGGGGAGACCTAAAGAAAGCCTGTATATATGCAACTCAGGATAAATTTATATAAATGAATGTACATACATTCACACTTTGCTGGTGAAGAATCCAGAGTTTCCATAAAATTGGGGGGGGGGGGGCCAGGGCATAATGAATTTAAAAATTTAGGCACTTATTCTACAAATACTGTTCAATGTATTTATACAAGATGTGCTAGGCACTACAGATACGACAATGGACAAAGTAAATATACTCAGGGACTTGCTGGCAAAGGGTACAGATTTTTCAAGAAATTATAATAAAGAGCAATATAGTTATGAAAGAAAAAAATGTAATATGCTTGGAGAACCTGACGCTGGAAGAAATGCAACATTTCAGAAGTGACAGTCACACAGAAATCTGAAAGAGCAGTAGGACCTAACTAATCAGCTGCAAAGTGACCAACAAGGGCTCTTCCATGAAGTTCATCACGTACATGGTTACATAAATAATTTGGTGATAGGAAATACAGAATGATGGTGTCGTTGTCTTTATAAGTGTAAGAGGAGAAACATCTTTGTACTTCCAAAAATCAAGAAAGCAAACCAAAAAAATTAACAATGCAAACAACAAAATACACAATAACTTTCAACTGTCAAATATTTCTATATACCTAATTTGCCACTGATACCTTTAGTTAATGAAGAAAATTTGCTTTAAATTTAGTGTAAAAATATACTGTTGGCTTTTTAAAAGCACTGTTCCTTGAACACTAATTTCAAATGGTGAAAACCTCTTCCCACTTTAATATATGAGTATACATACTACACTCAAGATGGGAAGAGACTAAAAATACAATGTAAGAAAAGACAATCAAAAGTAAAAAAGATAATATACATTAAAAATTAAGATTTGTTTGTATAACAGGAGGTAAAACTAAAGATTACCTGCGAAGAAAGCTTATTTCCCTTGTCTGCATAAGATCTTACTTAGTATATGCTATGGCTTGTATATAAGCATCCCCCAAAGCCTCATGCAGTCACAGGGCAGCTTCTGGAGTTTGTGATTATTGTGGGTGTGGGTGCCGCACCTGCCCTCCAGCAGATAATTTGCATTACAATGTAAGGAGCAGAAAGGGGCTAGCTAGCTGCCAGATTGCTCTTGCTCTCCCTCTCCACAGCAGTCTTGAAAGGTTGCTCTCTCTCATGTGCCACTTTGCCTTGGAGCCAGCTGAGTAGGGACCGAAACCTCCACTGACTGTGAGTTAACTTCCTTCCTTCATTTTGGGTATTGGGTACTTGTCCCAGCAATAGAGAGAAGAATAACTGAGACAATATCTTAAAGGACCGACCGAAAAAGCCACAAAAATAATTCAGCTAAAAAAGAACCTCTTTATCAATTAGGTAACTACTGGGACAGTTACTGTCTTGAGGTCTTCAAGAAAGAATGCAAAAAGTACCATAATCCTAGATTGATTTTGACATTCAAATGCTTCAAATCAAAGAGCTAGACAAACTACATTCTGAAAGCTTATTCCAATATCTACAGAATAAAAGATAAAATATTCTTTAAGGTAAAAACTATTCCAGAAACTTTTTTGTACCAATAATGATTACAAAAACTATCACATCTACACCCTGTGGTCTCTGTAACTACTTGGAAGACAACAATATGCACTGTATCAAATACTGGAAATGTACTAATAATGTGTTTTGAAACTGTCACATTCTTATTTCTTATTAAATGCAATAAAAAAAACTATTCCAGTCTACTATAATGATTTAAGAAAAAATAAAACAAAAAAAACCAATAGCTGAAACAACACTGAAAATTATGAACATCAACCAAGAGTGAATAGTACACATGAGTATTTGGATATACTGGACAGAAGCATGTAAATGCTTGGTATTTAAAAAACTAAAAAAAACCACCTAATTGTTTTTGTAGATTACATTTCCATTTCAATTTAAGTACTACCTCAAATGAGAATGACATTACCTTCTCTTCTGAAGTAAACACTGAAAATATCAGGTAACTTCTGCATTAAGATCTCGGCCATCTGGAGGGCTCCCACCACTATCTTCAGGTCTTGGCTTGAGAGCATGGAGGCAATGTGACTAAAAGAAGAAAGCATTTGTGAATACAAATCTGCCTGAGTTTGGTAAATTACTTTTTTGGCCATATTATTTTAAATTTAAGAACCAGGGTTGGGCAGATAGCTCAGTAGGGTAAGTATTTGCTTGGCAAGTGCAAGGTCCTGGGTTCAATCCCCAGTACCATCAAAA